>CAXAMN010005446.1:1507-52112 GCA_963970005.1 Durusdinium trenchii | reverse complement strand
AAACAATGCGGCCCTTGTGCCGCGTCATTCCATGTGGGGTCTGTAAGTGAGATACGTACGGGGGTCTACAGGGTAATGAAGGCTCGCTTTTAATTCGGTACCATTATGGTCGTAATTCGGTGCGTCCAATAGTACCTAATTGCGGCCGTAGTGGTACCCAATTAAAAAACTCCTCTTCATGCATCCGCTCCATGTTCTCCAATAACTTCCGATGACAATCAGTAACCATATCACTTTTGCAGCTCCACATGCGTTTTGTGCTGACGGTTCGGAACTTTAGGTTTTAGAACCAAAAATGTAAGTTCTGAACCTTTTTGGAAGCAAAGTGGAACCACGGATGTTGTATAATGTTCTATCATGGTACAATGCTCAAGAATCTGAGATGAGGGGA
Organism: Durusdinium trenchii; assembly: GCA_963970005.1. Lineage (NCBI taxonomy): Eukaryota > Dinophyceae > Suessiales > Symbiodiniaceae > Durusdinium > Durusdinium trenchii. Next base: position 51,721 of record CAXAMN010005446.1, on the reverse strand, counting down.
GGGAGGGAGGGAAGGAGGGAGGGAGTTGAAGGCTGCGATGGGACTTCTAAAGGGTTTCAGACCAGTTTCAGCCCACCCGAGAGGACAGGTTGGGGACAGTTTTTTTGAAACAGATTTAAGCAAACTGAAGCTTTTGCTCTACGTACGTATCATGGAAAGGGGTCATAGTTTGTCTTAAGGGGTCGCGCTCTTTCTCTTTCTCTCTCTCTCTCTCTCTTTCTTTCTCTTTGTGGCAGGGCCCTTCAAATTAGAACTTAATACGTATTTAAAAAAAACGTATTTTTTTACAAAAATAGAGTCTAGAAGTAACTTATATTTCCGAAAAAAAAGGGTCTACTTTCTTGTTTAAGAATATTTCTTAACACAGATAGAAGCCGTAGTCATAGTGGTTTCAATATCTTCACGATTGAACAGTCCTCCAATTGCTTCATGGCCTGAAGTCGTGAGGACTTTCTAAGAGCCAGGGAAAAGACCACTCCAGACGTCTCCAACATCGCGATGACACTCGGAAGACACTTGAGGAGTGCACCCAGCAAGTCCTGTACAAGTGTTGCAAATATTTGGGATGCAGCATGCCCAGCATGCGCACACCAAGATTGTTGTTGCCACTGTCCTTTTCAATGTCTGCTGCACACTGCTGTCCTTTGTCGATCCGCAGCTTAGGAAGCTGAACGAGGTCCTGGAGCAGCAACGCCCTTAAGAATTCCAAGAAAGGCCACAGACAGAGAGTGTTCTCACAATGTCGACTCGCCCAGGGTCTCGTTGGCTTTTTGAGGGAAGAACTCCAACATGGCAACCATCGGCCCATCCAACTGTGCGGTTCCAACATGTCACTCTGAATGCCCAGGGAAGGCCTCACGCAGGCTGGCGACTTAAAGCGTCTGAGGTGAACAGCTGAACATGGTGGCTTTTCATGGGTCAAAAACCCTTGGCGGAAGAGTGTGAATAGTATCCTTTGCGATGCCTGGCGGAGATGTGAATGGTTTGCCAACCTACTCCAACCAAATTGCAGAAAGTGAGGGTATAGTTCAATCGGACATACTGAAAGTGATCTGGGTCTTTCCGTGGTGCAGGTCTTCATTGCCACAGACGCGCAGGATGACCTGAGATCAGCTCTCCAGAAGGAGGCCCAAGAAGTGTCTGGAGGTGTTTTGAAAGGAAAAGGCAGGACAATTCGGAAACAGGTGTCAAAATTGTCCGCCAAGAAAATCAGACGACAGAGCATTGGACACCTTGTGAGAACGAGTGCCCATATCATGAAACACCTGGCCAAGTACAAATATCAGAGAGTGCCTTCTATGCTGCACGCTCCAAATGGGTGAGGTAGTCGCTTCGGAACGCAGGAATATGATCGCTTCGGAACGCGTGTCATCGCTACTAGGTGTGCCTTCATCCTTAACTCCGCCCCATCCATCCCTTTGTGTCTGTGTGTGTTCTAAGCAAAAAACATTGTGTTTTGTGTTCCAAAGTGATCTCTCAGAAATTGGCTTTTGTCAACCGTTCCATGTTTTTGGGTTGTTTTGTGTTCCAAAGTGACACATCTTTTGTGTTCCAAAGTGACCCCAAATCCTGTGTTCCAAAGTGACCCAAAACGTGTGTTCCAAAGTGACTCTCCGACCCTCCAAATGTCATCCAAGCTGTTCACCCTGAGGTGAAAGGCACAGTGGTGTTCTACGCTCGACGCTGAGTGTTCGCTGAGCAAGAGAAACCCAGTAACAGTGAAGTGAAGCCCTCCTGTGACAGACGTGCCCCTGACTGAGCGTGCAGGATACAGCTCATGGTGCGATCCAGTTTGATCACAAGGGGAAGCAGGCGGAAGCGCTGAAGTGTGGAGCGCAGCGGAGTGATGCGGAGCTGGGAAGCACATTCTTCTGCGGTCTTTCTTTGCAGAGCGAGTCTGAAGATGATCAGAAGGGATTTCAACATGAGATACTGTATCATAAGTACAAAATTGAACAAACTAGCAGACTTAAGATGCGTTTACAGCAGTCCTTCACAGAGCTTCACTTGGAATTAAAGTACAGCCTCAAGACAGGACTCTGGTCGACATCCGACAGAACAGACCACGTGCTTGTGAACTTGCGATTTTGCCCGTCCAAGAGCCTGCCCTGGTTTATTTTCTTCGGCTCCAGCAAGCAGAACCCATCAAGATGCGGATGCTTGGATACTTGGTACGAATGTAGCTTAGTAGCTCCCCAATCAAAAGATATGAAATCAAGTGGTGTAAAATGGGGTTTGAACATATTGAATGCTGAACACCACTGAAGAGTTTGACATATTTGGAAAACACGATGACGCTGCACCAAGGAGTCATCACCTGCCTGGTTTGGTTCCTTCGGCAGCATCGGAAGGGAAAGAACATTGCAACGGCTGCAAAAGGATTTCATATGGAGGTGGGGACCACTGAAACAGTGTAATGGCTACAGTCGGCTAAGCCAGGGCTGTGTTGAGAAATTATATATATATATATATCGAAGAAATGGTGTTCGTCATCCGATTTCCCGAATGACCTCGGGGCACTTTAAGAATAATCTAAATACCCTGCGAGGTGCAGTAGCTTAAGCCTGTGATCCGTGCTCAGACGGTGCCAGCCTTGAAAGTTCCCTGGCCTTGTGGAATTTGAGGCGACGCTTTCATTGTTCCAAATCAGTGCAAGAAGCTGAGACTGGAACTGGAACCGGGACGACTTTGATCTTCTAAGGGAGTGCCAATGGGTACAGTCAATACTTTCTTCCTTCCATTTGCGTTCCCAAAGTAGACTTTGCTCATTTTGTTCACAGATAATGCAAACAGGCAAAACATGTGGTATGCGCTTGGTGGGAATTTGGTCGGTGCGAAACAAGCATTGCTGAGGCCCATCATGGCCAAAGAGCCTGATCAACGAGCTGTGGCCAAGAGCCGACAGCGTTGCTGTCCGCTTTAAACCCACCCCACCCCACCCCACCCACAACACACGCTCCTTCCTGCCGTCAGGGAGCATGACACCCATGAAACTCAGATCATGCACAATGCACAGACACTGATTACCCATGATTTCACAGTAACTACAGCAAAGAGCATCTGGAGACTCAGCACAAAACCTTCCAGGTTTGCAGGCTGTAAATGGCATTTTCCTAAGGCGGCAAAAGCAGCACTAAATTGATTGGTCTATTGCACTTATATAGCATCAACAATTCATCAAGACAAGGAGACACACAGTCCAACACGAGCAGCAGAACTCTACCCCTCAAATCCTCAATTCGACTTCAACTTCCTCAATCTCAACAAGGACTGTTTTGCTTGACATTTCTGAATGTCACAATACATCTCTGCACAGCCTGCTATATCAACTATACCGCCCTTGGACAGAAGATGACTCTGTTTTTACGGTTTGCTGATTTGCTGTGGGTTCATCTAGTTGCGGCGGTTTGCTCGCAGGACGTGGGGGCAGCTCCACGTGTTCCCCCATCATTTCAATAAGATAATGCTTATCACTTCATTTACCTTTTATTTGGAGCAACTGCATCAAGACTAGAACAAAGGCTGGGATATTTATGGGTTCTTGATTGTTGAAAGCAAACTTGTTGAACACGTGGAGCTCCCTGGAGCAACGCGAGCTCCTTGAGCATGGCGAGCTTGTCAGTGGAGGCGAGGAGCTCTTCCAGTGTGGCAGCCAATAGATAATAAGAGCCCTGATTTGGATGTATTCTACTCTCAGACTCTCAGCATTAGTGACTACGAAGATAGTAGGAAGAGACAGAAGAAGGTCTTTACGATTCTGTTCGTGTCCTTCAATCGCTCTGTACTGTAACCTTTTGCATCAACTCGTACATAGTATTGGTTGCCTGCCTCCAGGCTACAATGATTCCGCCACTGCCGACGCCGGGAATTTGGCAGGCCAAGAACACATATGACCATTTTGCTAAGTCTTTACACATCACTTGAGGGCTTCCTGGCGGTTGATAAGCCGTACTGAGGAAAACTATATAGTACATATGAAAGAACGCGAAAAGCGAACCAACGTGAAAGCCGCTCGAAGTGCTCACGTGAAAGATGAAACACGGACTTTTCCTTAGGGCGTTGCCTGTCATGTCATGACTCAAAGGGGCCCCTGCGTAGGAGCAGGATTCGAAAGTAAGCAGCGGCGGAGATGCCAAAAGCTGCATGCACAAGAACTCATGTTCAAAATGAACTCCACATGGTTTTGTGGCACGAAATCCACAGTACAGATAAAAACCTTTGGCGGTTCAAGTATGCCCGTCTATAGCCGTCCTGGACCATCCATCAGAGCTGACACAAAAGGGCTGAAACCTAGTGGTTGGCGGGTCGGAGACTCCTACCGATCTGATTAATACACACCCATTTGGAATTGATTTTGGACTTATGCTTATGATGCTAGTAGTAACAAGAAGCTAGTAGTAACAAGTGCCACGCTAGTAGTAACAGGTGCCTTACTAGTAGTAACAAGAAAGCTATTAGAATTAGATTAAATAGCTTTCTTGTTACTACTAGTAAGGCACCTGTTACTACTAGCGTGGCACTTGTTACTAGTAGTATGCTTATGATGCTTTTTCTCGACTTATTGCAAGGCCAAGCGCTGTCCGCGTGTCGACGTGCCTTTCCCGGAACTGCCCTCCGATGCTGACACGGTGCGGAGTCAGGGCGCCGGCAGGGACTGCAGGGCCTGCAGGGCCTGCAGGGCCGGCCTGACACAACTTGAACTTGCGACCAACCCGGTCAACACGTTGTGAACAGGTTTTTAGGACGTCTCAGACCTATTTCGTCTCAGCTGGATTTTGTGCAAAGAGAGATCCAATAGCACTGAGTTGGCCCCATACTCCATACTGATCCAACGTGTCTTTTGTTGAGCGCTCGAATCTAACGATGTCAACGTTGGGCCTCCCAATGAGATCGTGGATTGTGATGGATTGTGGTGGACTGGGTTGCCTCCTTTCAGGAGTTGCCATCATGGCGCACCGGACTCCACAGCGTCCACGACTTGGAGCTGAAAGCACCGACGAGCACACCAAAGATCTCTTGAAGTGTGCGATGCATCAATATGCATCATGGATGTAAGCTGCACAAGTGACCAACCTGAGATAAACACTTTGAACACGTCAGACCTTAGATTCTTTTGATGCTTGATGTGGAGAAGCCCATATAAGGGTGCTGTGCGGTTTCTGAAGGGCATGCCTTGGGTCACTAAGGATTGGATGCTTCGATTGGGGGAGACCGTTTTTCAGATTCATAAGGCACCCGAATGAGATGTTCGTTTGGACAGGATGCCGAGCTGTTCTTTGCTCCAACGATGTTAATTGAGATGTTTTTTGGAGAGAGGCACTTGCACGGCCAACGAATTCGGTTCAAGACTTGGACGAAGCCTTGGGCAGGTGCTCACAGGTCATGGCCCTCGGGCCTCGGCCTTCTTGTGCAGTGCTAGGAAGCTCAGAGATAGATTGTCAAGATTTACAAACACATTTCAATGATTTCAATGCAACAAGGGTTCGAAAGAGAGATGTCAAGCAAGGTCCAGCTGTCCATTGGTTCTTGTTGCTAGCAAGTCACGAAAGCTAGCCTCAGCTAGCTGAGTTTGCTTTGCTCTAGCAAACATGTATTGGAACAGGACCCGCGCACATTGCCCTGAATGCCATGATTTGGTCTCGAATTCTTAAGATATTCTTCACCTATTTTGGGACCCCCTCATATCCCCAGGATCAAATCCTCCTAGCCCACCTTTTAAGAGCTTCACCCTGTTGGCAGTTGTTATCCTTCGCAATGGCCTAGCGATTCTTGCTAAATAAGATGGAGCTCCCAAAGATGCTGGGGCTATGTAAAGCTGATAAAAGCTTGGGAAAATGCTGAAGATGTGCATGCAGATGATTGCAGATGCAGGGATGAGCCGATATGCCGATAAGCAGCTTCCCACAGCACCCAGGCCTTCACAACAGGACAGCAGCTGGCTGGGCAGGCACGTAGCTCCGTCCACACCAGCTGTGGTTCTTTATGGTCATGAAGTCATGAAAGAAAGAATGCTCCTAGTAGCGATGCCAGGAGCCCCTAGTAGCGTCCTTGCTCCTAGTAGTAAGGCCAAGAGCCCCTAGTAGTTTTCTTATTGCTAACTGGCACAGGTGCATTCTTTCAACATAGAGACTGTGGCTGCCATGTTCATGAAAGCTCCATTTAATAGCACTAGTTACATGAGCATGGCCCATGGCTTTTGCCGGTCTGGGAGCTCCACTCTCACATCGTGCACTGGTGCTGGAGGCTACTTGTCTCGGCGACGGTGACTCTCCAGGTGGAGTGGGTGGAAGCTGGTGGTGACGGGGGCGTCCAACCGGACCGAAGATAGCGTTCAGAGCAACTCACCGAAGATTGCGTTGCAGCTCGCGATTTACAGTCAGAAGTCGGACACAGACGCGTGCTTTTAGGGACCGGCTCACCATGGCTAACCTAGCAGAAGCAAGTGTGGAGTTGGTTTCACTCTCCAGCGCATCAGTGCTTCATTGGATTCGGATGGTTTCAAGACAAATGGAAGCCCAATGCCTTGAGAATCCTTGAAATGAGTAGACAGTAGTGTGTTTCAATGATATGAATCAATCATGGCTCTTCCTCGAAGCTTAAAATATATGGTGCAATAGCTTCCTGAACCAATCCCTGACCAACGTCGCGATGCCTTCCCGACCTGCCTGAGGCTTCCGAGTTCACGAGACGGATCTGTCACACATCCTACCAGAGCAGGCCAGATCGATCCGTGACACCTCCCAGAGCAGGGTCGAGCTTTAGCTCGGCATGGTTCTGAAAGGACCAAGTCACAGAAGTCAGAGACCTCGGATTCAGTCTTCCTATGTGAGATGGAGCCGAATGAGGGGAGTGGGCCAGGATGGGTTGTATTTGTAGCATGTTGTAGTCCTTGTCCTCCAACTCGCTAAAGTCATGTTTCTGGCGCACTTTTGGGGGAGGGTCCACTTTCTGGTGCAGTTTTGGTCGCAGTTTTTCGCTTTTTTCCCGGGGCCACGTAAAAAGTCGCACTTTTGGTCGCTTTTTTCCCGGCCCCGGAACAAAACACATGAAAAAAAGCGACCAAAAGTGCGACACTTGACCCGGCACCAGAAAAGACCGTTGTCCAGTACTAACCCTACCCGGCCCCTCCAAACTACCCTCTGTGTTTTGCTTGTGCTTTTTTGGCTGCACCATTTTTCGTTTTTGGCTTTCTTGGTTGCTCTTTTTTTGCTTGTGCTTTTTTGGTTGCACCTTTTTTTTTTGCTTTCTTGGTTGCTCTTTGTTTTGCTGGTGCTTTTTTGGTTTGTTTTTTTTTGCACTTGCTTTTGCATTTTTCCCATTTCTAGAATAAAGCAACCTCTGGTGGACGTAACGCTAAAGGAGAACCTATGGGAACTGGCCTCGCATGCGGCACGCAGCCGTACTCTGCGGCCTGTCAGGTTTGGCCCTTCTTCAGCCAAGCCTTGGATTACATTTATTCGGAGGCCTCACACCCAAGCTTGTCTGATGCCATTCATAGTTGGAGGCCATCGCTATTAGGTTGGAGGCCATTGCTATTAGCTTCCTCTTGTGGTCTTCCACATGCTTTTGGCAGCTTTGCTGAGTCGGGTTCTGTTTGAACTGACAGCTGACACAAATGAAAGCAGCAGGAGTTGGTTCTCAATGATGAGAATGCCGTGCCACTTCTGCGGTGTGCATCAGACTCGGTCGAGCAGTTTAAACCTCTATTGAGGGTCTTGAAGAACAATGACAGGGTGCGACTGGAAACAAGGAACATTCATGAGAATATTCGCAAGAACCGGGAGAAACCGACCCCTCACTTGACAAACCACTTTGATTTCAATGTCTAGATTTGAGTCGAGATCTGATATTTTAGCATGGATAGAGCAGGCAGTTTTCGTGGAAGTCACCAAGCAGCGAAGTTGCAAAGCCAAGGCAGATGCATTGCAGATCAGATCGCTTTTCCTTCGGTGTCTCTTGGCTTAACATATCCAATAAGTCGAGTGCCAACAAGCACAACACCAATTGTGAGCACCATCTCCACATAGTTTTGCTTTGATGCTGTGCACACATGCAGTTTGACAGTTCAGCCAACATTGAATGTCTCGGTGTGTTTGTGCTTCAGCATACGTGACAGGGTCAGATTGCACACACCAATGAAACTCAGCCTTATCAACCAGCGCAATTTGATACAAGTACCGCTAATGCACATGCACTACATGTTGTAATCAGTGGTCGGGGTGAAAACTCAGCGGCCCAGCAAATGGGCACGGGCAGCAAATACATATCACCCAGCCCGCACACGGATAATGTAGTCCCTTGATTAATCAACTCCCCCCCCGGCCCCCCCCTCAACAACCAGGGCCTCCAATATAATCTACAAGAAAACTAATCAAATGACAAAAACAATTAGAACCCTTTTTAAAAAATCTTCTTGGCCTTCTCTGGCAATATTAAAAATAAAAGGGAATCAATTAAATCTCAAATTGAAGACATCTGGAATACTAAAAAAAAGGAAATCAATAAAGTTGAAATGGAATTCTCAATATGTTAATAGACATCTGAATCCAAAGACCTTCAAAAGCATCCAATACTTTTGAATAAGGGTTTTGTAAAGAAAGTGTGCACTGACTTTTGGAAAGTTTTGGAAAGCTTAAAGACTAAAGAGCTTAGGTAAGTAAAGCAAATCAAAAGGAAAAGAAAGGGAATGAATACACGTTTACTTAAAGCAACATATTTTTTGAAGCCTGAAATCTCTAGACATTATTCTAGGACCCCCCTAAATAATGTCAGAAAGCTGCTTGCTGGACTACCCCCTTTGCTTGAATGATTTTTTTTTTGTTTTTTCAATACTTTTCAATAAGGGATGTTGTAAAGAAAGTGTGCACTGACCTTTGAAAGTTTTGGAAAGCTTAAAGACTAAAGACCTTAGGTAAGTAAAGCCTCCAAAAGCATCAAATCTCAATGGAAATCTCTAAATTTTGAGAAATCTCCATCCAAAAGCCTCCAAAAGCATCAAATCTCAATGGAAATCTTCAAATGTTTAATAGACATCTCCATCCAAAAGCCTGTAAGATAAGCAAATCCCAGCAAACTCAAAAGGGAGAAAGTAAACTATAACAATTAAACATATTCCACTACAACTATCCCTGCCAAAAAAAGAAATACATTATTCTGGGGGCCTTTATCAATCAGTGCAGGGAAAAAAACATACATTAGTCTAGGGGCGTTTATTAATCAGAGGACCACATTAGAGTCACACAGCCTAATACTTGTAGCCTAGAGTCTAATGCCACTTGCTTCTGGTGACGAGTGTCCCAACGGCCTGAATTCGAATCTTTTGGCCTTTGCACTGAAGGGTTCAAGCCGTTCTTTGTTCCACCTCGTCGATTCTTCCAAGTCGGAGCAGGTGAATCATTGGTCGGATTCCTGGACCGACTCAGTGTCCGACTCCCAGGTGTCGAGGGCATCAACGAGATCCTCACGATTCCCTCAGCACCGAGGTGGGGAGCTGAGCGAGCGATGAACGTCCGCGTCCCACCGCTCCGTGCGTCGCCGATGGATGTTCGAGAAACGAACAGCTGCCTGTTCCAGAGGAACTGACGGCCATGGGGATCCAACATGATCCAACTAGACTTTCGGTGTCGGAGAGTCGGAGAGCCCACCCAGCTGGAGCCAGGATTCTCTCCGACAGCGTTTCATTGCTCGGTGGTCCACTGGCTGACCAGCTGCGATCTCAGATACCTTTGGTCTATTTTGGTCTCATAAATTGATATCGATTTACAGATTTGCACTTAGCAGTAACAAAGTAAGCTTTCTGCCAACCATGGGCTTGGCTGCTTTGTAGCTCCTGCCAGCCCCCAACCGCCGAAAGGAGTTGTTGCTGTGAGAAGGTTTGAATCGAAGAACGGAGCTTAGCAACAGTTCAGGATCATCAAAGCGACGTCCGATGTGATAGCCGAGCATTTTGATGAGTACGAGGTGGAGAGCCTTTTGCCTGGAAACTCAGATGGCTTGCATGAGGCTCTTAAGAGACAAAGCTTCAAGACAACCACTCTTGCAGAACGCATGTGTGGGAGCATGCACATTGCTTTCATTGTTTTTACTGAGGCACAAGAAGATCAAGAAGGGTTTTAAGGTTTCAGCACTGCATCATGTCTCAGGCGCCTTCCACCTGCTACATTGTCGCAGATTCTGCGCCGGGACGACATTTCCATCGTGCATGAAAATGAGGCACAGCCACGTTCCAGCTCAGTGAATCGAAGAGACCTGTTTGCCTGGACCACCGTCCTGCATCATCCAGGATTCAGACTGACCTCGCCTCCTCGGACTCCTCGGACTCGACTGAAAGCACGACTCAGTCACCACTCACTCAGTGCGAGTCACGGGTGTCACCTCCGGTGTCACCTCTGGTGCCCTTCTCACGTAGTAGCGATGCCCTTTGCTCCTAGTAGCTTTTTGTTACTAGTAGTAATGCCAGGAGCTATTAGTAGCTTCTTGCTCCTAGTAGCGATGCCCTTTGTTACTAGTAGCTTCCTTTTGCTGTCCAGATCTTCGATTTCGTGGTGGAAATGGCCAGCTCCCTCATCTCCAGTGGGCGAGGTGACGAGGTGATCCGGAGCGATGCGCGCTCTCTCGGAGCGGGCGGAGCGGGCGGAGCGGGTTTGAATACGCTTCTTGTTACTAGTAGCATCTAGTAGCGATGGCCTCCACCTAGTAGCTTCTACTAGTTCAATTTCGGTTCCGGAAGGTTCCACCGGTCAGAAGAGATGTTGCGAAGAAAGAGCTGAGAATGACAGGTCATGATAGGTCACGATGAGTTTGTTCCGCTCTGGTTGATCATGTTGATCTCTTAAGTTATTCTAAGTATGTCTTCTTTATTCTTTGCCTGGCGCCTCGGCGGAAGAGAATCTGGATGAATCTGGGCTCTCTGCTGAAGAGATGACCCACTTTCGTCTCTGGTCGTCCAAAGTCAGGAGTCCCGGAACCTTGAGAGTCACAGAGTTTCACCGAGAGTCTGAGGAGTTCTCAAGAAAGTGATTGCTGTTTTCTTTGTTTTACCAACTTCAGGCTCAACAGCTGTGGCAGCCATGGACTTAGATGGCTCAGACCTCCGGGTCACGTCCAGTAATCATGTTTTTGGTATGGCCTACAGGGCCTACAGGTATTTATCTCATGACAAAGTTGTGCATACCCCCTCGCTTGGTTGAATGTACAGCTTCACTCAAGAAATTAAGTTAGCATGAGGGCACCGTAATAGCTCGTTGTAAATCTAAGCCTTTGCCTTCAGAGATCAAGGTTGGCAGAAAGAAAGTTGCGTCCAAACAACTTCTGCCGGTACCTCTGGCTGAGGGCGATCCGCTTCGGTGCCCTTTCCAACAACTACATGGCGCGGCCCAGGGCACTACGAGGGCAGATGGGCTTTACACATGTTTACAATCTTTTACATGTGATATTGTAGGATCGTTTGCAGTGAATTCAAAGGCTCCAGCGAGGTCATAAGACCTAAAGATACACGGGTCGGTCGAAGCTTGCTTCTCAATGTGTCAGAAAGAGAGATGTCGGGACACCCGAGGGTCCTTGTCATGTATGATTGGCTTTGGAGAAGTGGCAACGTCTCGATGATGTTCAGTGCCAGGTGAGGGCCGCCCAGGTTGAGATGATACCGAGGATGACTTTGATTTGGTCCAAGGCAGGAACAAGTTCACTGCTCTCAAACTAGCTAGCGTGCGCTTGGGTGTGGTTTATAGGCACCCAATTTTTGCTATTGATTATGTTATGTTGCCAGTGCAGCGTTGGACGTGTTTCCGCAAAGACACCACCTGCACCAAGATGTACAGTATATGATTGTGTGACTCATCCAAGTCTCTGTAAATCCTGTGCGTTTCTCTGAATGGCACAACCCTGTGTGTGTCAGGTCCTCAACCGGAATGGCAATCACGCATTGCAGGCGGAACGATCTTTTTCGCTCTTATTGACTATGAGAAGAAAACTATATTAAAAGGGGAAGGTCCCTGTACAGGGGGGCCCTACATTCCCTTTTAATGTCCCTTTGTTTGAATGCTTCCTTCAGTGAGTGACATTCTCCGCAGCGGTCAATATTCGAGGAGCATTGATGCAGTGTGTCTCATTCACCGAATTCATGGCGAATTCTCCAAGCACAGCCTGAGGCCTTGATGTCCGAGCAATGCTTGTCAGAAGGGTGGCCCATTCCTGCGCCTCCAAATCCACGGAAGCCCTTTAAGGACAGAGAGAACCTGCTGAGACGATGTTTCTTTTGTGTGTTTCTTTTTTTTTCTCTTGAGCATACAGTGGTGTGCAAAGAATGATTCCGTTTGACAACCCTCCGAATGGCTGAATCTATGCGGTTGTGATGTGGATGCGACTTGACCATGATCTTCCACTGTGTTCAATCTGAGTCTCAGTGCATTAATTGAGTCGCCACGGTTTGACAGGACATGGTGTGCCAGAGACTTAGATGTAGCATGATGTAGCACTTGTTCCATCCTGCTCCTATATATTGAAACCACAAGGATAGAGAATATTGCCAACACTATACAGCATCACTCTACGAAACCTTTTGGCTGCAGGTGCTGTCATGTATTCAGTGGACACCGATGCACGCAATGACCAAGATGTAGAGCGCAACATCACCGCCACTTGGACTCAGATTGCCAACATTCCAGCAGCCAGCATGCGCAGCGTTTTGCAAGAAAACATGCAGGCTAATCATGCAGACCAACACAGACTGTTCCATTCAAACGCGGCTTTCTACAGCGTTCATATTGAGGCTGCCACCCTGGTGGCGGAAGAGATCGAATTCCTGGGTGGCAAAGCCATTCTGGAGAATATCTTCGCCAGGCGGGACCTGGATTTCAACAAGACTCCAATCCTCTGTTTGGAGAGTCCTATGAGTCCTATTCCCTGTTTCGGGGATTCGGACTTTGGTAGCTTTATTCTTGGTTGTTAAGCTTACTGTGGCTTATCCTAGCTTGACAGGCTTTTAGGCCATTTGCACTGAGTCGAGTTTTCTCAGCCAGTTTCAGGCCATGTCTCCTAAAGACAGATCGCGCATCTAGCTTTCCTTGCTGATTTGGCCGACAATGGCTGACTGAAGTCACAAGTCCGCTTCAGGCCAACATCTGTGCGTGACAGCCCTGACAGTGGAATTGTCATGGAACAGGCGCAGACATGACCTGGGGATAGGGTCTCCAAGAGACTATAATATAAGTGCAGAGACAGTTTGGATATTTGATTAAACAATAATAAACAATATATTTGTGTCGGTCACTACGGATGATGTCAACAGGGTTGAGGGGTCTTTGGGTTTGTGGTTTGTGGAGAAGCGGATTGTGCAACACCTCCAAGCCACCAGCCCTTGGCTTTGGCTGAGATATAGGATTCAGAAGTCCATCGACTTTCCGGTATTGCCGAATACTTTGCTCATTTTGGGCGCGCCATTTTGCGCCGTGCCCATACCTGAACCTCACATATTGAGCACTGCATGAGGTGGATGTGGCCTTCGTCTTGGCACCCTGGACGCCCTCGGAGAAGCGCATCTCGAGGCTCATCAACTTTGTCGATCAAGGCGCAGAACCGACAGACGGATGAAACGGATGAATCACTGAAGTTGATTGAAGCTTTAAGGCCATGGAGTATGGGTACGCAATCGAACGCAATATTACTGTACACACATATTGCATGAGACATCAATGTTTTGCTGGAGATACATGAAACCAAAGATGTATGCAAACACACAGCTTACTGTTTGCATTTGTTGTGATTCGATAGATTCCCCGATAGCCCACCGAATACGGCTTTGAACAGGTGGTGGTGCAGTGCTGCTCTCCTTCATTGGTGGCCTGAGTAAGGGGGTGCGCGCCCCAGGCTGCCTACATGCTGCAACTGCTAGTGCTTTTGTGATGCCGGTGATGCAAGGGTGCGATGGCGCAAGTTGCCGCTTCCTTTTGCATTGTTGATTTGTTCAAAGTTTATATTCTCTTGGCCTCAGGTTTGGCGAGATTTGGAGTATGAGCCACTGATCACCGGCAAAGTCTAGGGCTGATGAATAACAGATTCCAGTTGTTCAAAGTCTGAATGACTGACATCCAAATCAAACCATCAGTGAGTTGAATCAACTATGTGATTCTTGTGGTTGAGCTGCTAAGGTTGGGGATGAGACACCCTATGAGGACATCAACTAAATGCAGTTTGTTGTGTCTTCTGTTTGTTGTGTTACCGTGAAATGGTGTGTTTCCAGACAAGAGGCTTTGGTGCATCATTATCCTGCAGGACGTGTATTTATCGAGTCCAACCTTCGCATCCTTGGACGTGGGCACGAAGCGCAGCCAGGTTTGACTTGTTTTTGCGGTTTGGTGGTCACGCAGCATTGCTCAGATGTAGCTGAATTATTTAATATGATTTAATCTACCACAGCAACATGAAGTCAAACCATTTTCCAGAGTTTTGAGGACCCAGAATGCTGCTAGATCCACGGAACAACAGCATGGCAATGAACGACAATCAAGCTTTAAAGGCACAACAACTGGAAGAACATTGCTCAACTTGCAGAATCAGTTCTTTGTTTTCATCACACTAGTGACCCCACCAACGCTTTTCCCTAAGGCAAGGGCATAGTTTCAATGCTCAATGTGTTTGTGCTCAAAAGCGGCATGGTACGATCCCTTGGCTCCAGGATACATTGAGCCGTCCTCGAATCCTTTGCGGAGTTGACTCCATCAATGGGTGCTTTGGTTGCACCAACCGACCAGCTTTTCGTGGTCAAGTTGTAGAATCAAGAATTAACTACTCTCATGCAGGTCAACTACACTGCACCAATGATCTATCATGATCTATCTACCCCCCTAGGACTTGCTAGCTAATTCACATGAATTAACCATTGTTGATCCAACCATGGAAGATGCCTTTGAATTCTTAGCTTCTTGTTTCTAATAGCTTCTTGTTCCTAGTAGTAAGGCCAGGAGCCCCTAGTAGCTTCTTGTTCCTAGTAGCGATGCCCTTGTTACTAGTAGCGTCATTAACCATTGTACATTCTGTGACCTTCCGCAGTTCGAACACCCGAATTCCACGTCCGAGGCGCCGGCGCATCAAATCTACACTGGTGGAGGGCGCGAAGGCACCGAAGATGCGATAAGAAGTCGGTGTGTCACTGTATGGAATGTATATGGAATGTATATAATTTAGTTGACATGATTGAACCATTCTAAGCCTTGGAAGATTGGCATAGTGGCCTTACTAGGAACAAAGAACAAGAAGCTACTAGGGGCTCCTGGCCTTACTACTAGGAACAAAGACGCTACTAGGGGCTCCTGGCATCGCTACTAGGAGCATTCTTACTAATTTAGATAAGTTTAGGTTTCTTCGTTGGATCAACACGCTTGACTTCCTTCGGCCGGTGTCGCCGATTTGCGGTCCAAAGCTGTAGGACTCCAGTCCACGTCTTGATACTGACCGTGTTTTTCCGTTCTTCTTTTTCCTCCCTTCTTTCAGTGGCTTCTCTTATGGTGAGATTCGGGAGCAGAAAGCTTAGGGGGTCTATCGCTCCTTTCCGTGCATCTGAACCTCCGTTGCGTGTGTAAAATCGTTATTTTGGAGGATTGTTCAAATGAAAGTTTAATGTCAATGTGGGTAAATCTTTGTTTCTGAAGGTGCTGGCCAAGTGGAGTGACGGACAGCCATTGGTTGTTGCTCACCCAGCACTTGAGACTTGATGGAAGGTCAAAGGCACAGAGTCCAGAGAATCTTTGGTCCAAGGTTCAACATCCTGAGAAGAATGTCTTCTCGATCTCACAGAGGGTTCGACGCGTGTCAGTTTGATGACCCATTGCTTTTAGCTCGTTGAGAAGGAAAGTTGGATGTCAGGCGATATCAGGCATGTCCACCTGTTACATATGGTTTCAGAATGTATCAGATGGTTTTTTTTCGATCCCACCAAGTGTTTTGACTGGAGCATGTCGCATGTCGCATGTTGCAAGATGAGGTTGGAGCCCATTGCTATAATGCCATGAGGTATGTTTTTGTGGTCTTTCACTTCCCAAACTCAGCCTACGAGTTGATGGGCAGTGCTGCGGCAGGTCAGTCGCATCTTCGAGCTTGATGATGATCTTGGAGCGTTCCTCAGTTTCTTCATAGGGTGATTAGATTAATATCAGTTTATATCATTTTATATACGTTTTACAGTATATCCATCCATTTAATACATCAGTTTGACGTTGCGACGTTTGGACTACTACTGTGCTGTGCCTTCTTCTGTTATACTGTAGTCCAGAACGCGTCAGTTTACTTGATTGGGAGGTCACGATGACACTCTTCAACTTGTTTTGAACGTTATGGTGCAGGCAAGCGGCAAGCATAGTTTTCGGCTGCTGAGTTTGGGTGGGCTGCTGCTAGCTGCTAGCTCATTATCCATCCCCAATAGTCCATCACCTTGTGTGGAACCAATTGGCATAGGCAGAATCTACCCAAAGTGCAGAGCCAGAATCGGTCAAGCGAGTTTTTTGTCCACCGCAGATCAACAGTGTAACGATGTCCAGAGGTGTAACTTTTGATTGGATCGGATTGGATGTTCAACTCGAGACAAGCCGCTACTGGAATGGATGTTGAAAGAGAATGCCCCCCTGCCCCATACCTAAATCAACAAGATGCTCCAACATACTCTGCTCAGAAATACTTTTGATAGAATGAACATGGTGACTTGGAACATCTTGGAGCAACTCTGCTTGCCAGGCCGGAAAAGAAGCAAAGCGATTGCGCGGCCTCCGGCGTTGAAGCCCCAGCACAGCCTTGCAGGTGTTTGTGTCAATTCATGTGGCAGCAACGACGCAGACTCAATGAGAATAGCACAAACTCAATGGATGCTCCATGGCAAAGCTAGTGATTGGAAAGTAGTGATAAAGGCTGTGCGTCAGTTCTTTCAGCTTGCGGCATTGCTTGTATGAGTTTAAGTTTGTTTGTTTTTTTTTGTGCTTGTGCAAATCACTTGTCAGCTGTCTACTTCTGTTCGCCACGACCGAGCATGACCGTCCTTGCAGGTGTGGCAGGTGCACGACAAGGAGCGTAGCTCTGAATCACTTCGCGAATTCGTTGTTTCTGCATCCGTTTTGTGAAAACGTGAAAACCTTGCGGAACAGTTTGGGACTTCTGAACTTCTGCACGGAACGACCAAGTCCAAGGGACATTCTTCTTTTCATCCCATGGATTTTCACATCCCTCACCGCTAGGAGGCCACAGTGATGCAACCCTCACGGGTGGTGTGAACGTGTCCTTGTGAGTCGCCCGCCCAAAAAGCACCGCACCGAGACGCACCGAGTGAGTCGCCCCCTGCGATGGGTGCCGCCATGCTGCACAGCTGGCCCTGCGCTGCGCAGCCCTGTGCCTCAGGTGTCACTGTGAGCCTCAGAGCTGAGGCTGAAGTGGCGAAACCTGAAGTAGTGGCATTGCAGAAAGCAGTAAACAGAGCACCCCTGTCCGTGGGCAAAGACTGCAAAGACCAAGCTCTTTGATTCCAGATGTCCTTTGTTTCTTGCTGATGTGTCTGTGCCCACAAAAGATGCTCGAGAGTTGAGCTTGTTCCAGAATTTTCATTGGACACAGAGTCCAAAGATCTGCAAAGCAAATGAAATGTGCAAAAGGCGGGGTAAAAATTGCCAGCCACAACATGCCACAATGCCACGGCTACTGAAGTAGCCTGAGTCTTTTTCTCTCAGAGAGTCTGTGCTGGGCAAGGATGTCCCAGCTGTTTCGGCAGAGTCCAGAATGTAGAGAGAAGCGCAATACAGGAAGTTGGCAAGCAAAGCATTGAAATTGATCCAAAAAAGAGCTGCCATGCGTTGCTTCGCGCCTTTGGTCTGGGAAGAACATGGAAGAGCAAAAAGACATGCTCGTAGAACAACAAGGCGGTGATTCGACATATGAACATTGTTTGTGATGGATGCCTGTGAGAAACCTTTGTCTGAGGTTCAGACTCAAACCTGTTTGTTTCAACCATTGATTCCAGGCTATTGTGGAGACCTGGATTGCTGCAAGGCCAACTTCTCATCATGAACGCAAGAACCAAAAGCACTTGCAAAGCCTTACGCACATCAGGCACCTCGGTTAGCAGCTGAAGTCATTCCTTGTTGCTAGAAATGGCTTAGTCTAGAGACCGATACGATAAGTGAGATGTTCCACAGGGCTTGGAGTACAGATTCTCAAATGGATTGCTGAGCATGTGCAGGGCGGACTTCTTCGTGGGAACCATCGAGTCCAGGCAACCGAATCTACTATACACACCATCTGTTCCGTCCCTTCTATGCTGCTAGACTCGCTTGTATGCTTCTACAAGCTCCATCTCAGCTCCTCTAAGCACCGACGCTTACTCCTGTGGGTGCAAGCACCAAAGGGCTCCCCCAATCGGTTCGAAGAAACCGATCGACACGGCCAGGTTCACGATGTCCATCCAGTTGGAGCGTAGCTTCTTGGGAAAGCCACGGCGCACGTCCGAGCAGGACACACACAACACCGCGTCACGCGTACCCCTGAAATGGCCGACCGTGAAAGTTTGGGCATCACCGATACACAGCGATGTATACCCGAACTAACACGCTGAACATAGACCCGGAGGTCTGCTGGGGGGAAATGGTAGAAGACTGTTGCGTCGGCAGAGTCAATGTGGTGCTGTTGCTTGCGACTGGATGCAGGAGTTTTGCAAAGTCTACACCCCCGGCAGCAAGCCTTGCCTTGCTCCTACGTGCGCCGGCAATCTCCGCAAGCCAGGGTTTGCAAGCAAACTTGGATCATGGTATCACAAGGACGCAATGTGCACAGAATTCCCCGTCATTGGAAGAATACTATGTTACTATATAAATAAAGTATACTAAAGTAACCCCTATCATCCATCACTGGAACATAAACCATTGCCCAGTTGCATGCAACATCGTGCTTACTTCTTCTGGGTGCTAAGCCCTTCATACTAACCTGCTCCGGTCCAAATCCACCGGGTGACTTGGCGGTTTCACAGTTTTGCCACCTGCAGGTATCGGCACACATCACGAAGTGGGGCCCATCGTGAGCAGTACATGTGAGGGCGGTGGTTTCGCAGGGGGTGAAACTGTTGAAAGGTGGTGGAGGCAGGTGGTGGAGCAAATCAAAGATTCAGAGTGCAATCGGAGAGTTGACTCCACGTCCAGCCTCTTTGGTAGTTTTAGGAAAGCGATTTGGACAGTTTCAGTGAAAAAAGAAGCGACGGAGGGGCAGGGATCTCATCGGATACCTGGTCAGCACCTTTGAGGTTTCTAAGCTAAGCAGGTTTGTTTGATCAACCTGGCACACCTCAAGCTGTAGCAGTTGCCGGCACTGATGACATGATTGCATAGCCGCAGACCCTCATCTGTGCTATCTCTTCCAATCACTCAATGAGCTTTGCAGGCAGAGCATCCACCTATCCAAACATATCCGGAGATCCACTGCGTTGGCTTTTGGCCACGCTTCCCAGTGAAAAAGATGCTTCAAGCATTCCTTCCATGACGACCATCCTCTCCTCATCATGCCCGGGACTAAGCAGGACAACGATGGTGTGCAATGCAACTTATGCTTGCAGGCAACATTTGGATCATGTCGAGTATTTCTTAAAGTCGAGAATCATTGAACCTCCTGAGGTGGTTTCTGTCTTTGGGCATTTGCCGAAGGCGGTGCCGGTTGCCAAAGGCTTAGGCGTCATTTGGCCTAGTCGCTCAAGTCAAACAGCTTTGGATTTCGTAGCAAGTACCATTGAAGTGACAATCTTCACGTGAAAGGAAGGCTGGGATTGCCCGACAATACTTCCATAGATGAGCAGTTGAGCTTTGAACACCCTATGCCTCAGAGGCATCCATTTGTGCCGATAGCTAGTTTGTTGTTGGGACAATCAAATAGAAGGAGAAATAGAAGGTAAAGGATTCATGCGCTTTGCTGGCAATCGAATCTGGGAGATTTTGGAAATTGCGTAGCACAAGGCCTTGCGCTCATCAGTGGCTCAGGCCAACGCGTTTGATGTCACGGAAAATATTGAAGAATCCATGTGCTTTCCGTTTGTTTCTTCACATTTGCCAGCACATTCTGTTTTTGCTGTGTGCTCACGGTACAGAAGCTTCCTAGGATATTTAGGATTAATGATCGGGATAAATGTGCATGGTCTCTTTAGATGCGAATGGTCCGAATAGTCTGAATAGTCAATCTTGGGATATCCTTGGGATGATTCCAGTTCGTGAGCTTGCCCAGGTGCCGCTTCCGGAAGGCGCGAGCTCTGTGTATTTATCAGAACATGTAGCTGATTTGCTGACTTCTCAATTGACTCAAGCTGTTCCCTCCATTTGCCATTCGTTTATGTTGCGCCATGATTGCGCTGTGTGCTACTCAGAGTGTAATGGCCCGTACCCTTCAACTTCCAATCCTGCCATTGGCTCCTGAACTTCAGCCAATATAATCAATATATATCAATATATTGATGGTGAAAGTCAAGTGAACATTTGTAAAAATGGGAGACGGTGAACATCGGTCCAGCGTCCAGGAGAAAGGTGCCGAGTCAGATGAGAGTGATGTCGAGAAAGGACCGAGGGGGGAAACATCGACACTGATGCGTGGAGACCTGGGTCGTCGTGCGTGTCGAATTCGTTTGGAACCCCAGTAGCGTCCTTGCTACTAGCAGAAAGGCCAGGTGCCCCCAGTAGCGTCCTTGCTCCAAATAGTAAGGCCAGGAGCCCCGATCGTACCGTCCTTGCTCAATTGAATGTTTCGGGTGGTGCAGGAGGGGATGACCTGGAAGAGGCAAAGGCGCGGTACCAGTCGCGGCAGGCTTCACAGGCTTGGGGAGATAGACAGGTATTACTACACCACTGTTCTGAGAGCTTATTAGAGAAGTTCAGTGTTTGACCGTTTGCTTCGGTGCAACGAAGAATATGGATGAACATCAAGATGGCCTGAATAACGTCAAGTCTTTTCACCAGGCGGCCTGTGATGGCCTGGCCTCAACCTGGTTGAAAAGCCACACTGGCTTGAATTTCTACTAGGAGCAAAGACGCTACTAGTAGCTCCTGGCCGAATACGGCCTCTGGAGATCGAGGGCGTCCTCCTTATATAATCAAATATAATTTATGGTTTCGGTGCAAGGAGCAGCAAGTAGTTTGAATGACGACACATAAAGCACTCATTGCATGAAGGTTCATCCAGTGCCCTTCCTTGCCAACACACAGGCGCAAGGGTTTGTTTGACTTCTTTGGACCTTGGCACAATTGCTTCATGAATCCTGCAGATCTCTTCCAAGTTTTAAAGCTTAGTCCTCCTCCCATGATCGATATTTAATCTGTGTCATTGGACTCTTTGATCAATTGAGATGGTAGAATCTAACGAAGCTGGCCCATTCCATCAACCCTGCTGGGCGCAACCATTGCTTCTGCTGAGGATGCAGATGAGCTGGGCGCCACTGTGGATGTGCCCAGCTGGCAAATCCCTGATTTGGTCGCAGTCCTGGCGTGTGCATAGCGGAATTTCCGGCTGTGATCTATGCATGATTGCATTCGTCATTCGTCGAACTAGCTGTGCTCCGTAGTCCAGTGTAACCTCAGATCATGCCAGGTAGAATGCCCAAAGAGGCCTGGCGCACGCATACACAAGGCCTGGGGAGGGCGAAGTAGCAGCTTGGCACGGCTTGTGAGATACTTGAAGTGGAACACCTGGTCCTGTGTTTTGTTATTTTGTTCTCTCAGGGGTTCATGTTGGCAATTGTTGCCTGGGCTCACAGTGTTTCAATCTCATGCGGAAGACAGCATGCACCCTGCGAAGAGGGCACCAGCCTGATCCTGCCCGAAGCTGGCGGTGACTTGTTGGTTGGGCTCCTGAGGCTGATGGATGACACTGCGAGCTGTAAGCATCAAATCATAATTTATACAGGACGTGGCAGACCTAAAAGGACCTTCTTGTCACACCACTCTTTTTCTGCGTTGGCGGAATTGGGCGACAGTACTGTGAGTAGGGTAGCTTGTACAGTCGCTCCACATTGACTTTGCTCGTCAGCGATTCTCCTCAGGCCTGTATTGTCCGTAGCTTGCCAGTGCTACTGCAAATCAGGCCAGGTGAAATGGATACAGTCAGCCGGGAGTGTTTTCTTTGTACACACAAGTAGAGATGTTCCACCAAATGACACAGCAGTACTTGTAGGAATGGCACAACCTTTTGTGATGGCTGAAGTTGGAAAGAGTCAAATATTTCATGAAGGTCCTTTCAGAAGCGCATGCCCAATTTGAGAACTAACCCCCTTTTAGCCGGGGTCTGGGCCAGCTATTAAGTAGGACGCTACTGCTACTGGACGCAGGATAGCTCACACTTCTATTGATTTTGTTCCAAAATTTTAGAAAATAAAACCGACTGAGCAATACAAGACTCAACCCGTTTCAGAGATGTTTCAGTGTCCTTTTGGGTTCAATGATTTTTCGATGCAGACCACGTTGGATTCTTGGCTACAGCATGGCAGTGGATGGTCTGAGCCTTGACCCTTCGATGTGATCAGAAGGACATGCTTTACGATACAACTTACAAAGCATTGTTACGAATGAAGGAAACACAGTTGTATTTTAATACTTATATTGTATATGTTGTATTGAACAATGTGTATTAAGTAAAATGTCTATATCTTCATCAATCTTCGTGCGTGTGTGTGTGTGTGTCCCACCCTGGACAAAGGGTCTTACCCCACCACTCTTCCCATGTTACACAGGCAGGGGGGCAATGCACGACTGACAGACATTGCCCAACGAAGACGCTGTCAGCTCGTGGTGAAGCAATGCGGGACGCCGCATTGTGTACCTGCTCAATGAACTTTTGCACACGCTGTCCACTCTTTTGATTTGATTCATGGTGGTTCCACATGATACTTTCCCCACAAACAGGTTTCCCACTGCACTGCAGCTGCTGACCGCCGCCTCCACTTGTGCTTGTCGTGAAACCTGTGTTAAACAATACAATTTAAGCTGACCTTTCCACCTTGCCGTTCCATCGCCTTCCTTCCCATTGAGACAATTGCGTTAACTGAAAACCCAAGTTCGAAGTGTGTCCTGCTCAGCCGTCCCACTCGGGTGCTGAGTGTGATCCCCGTCACAGGGGCGCCGTTTTTGCATGGGAAAGCAACCACCCCAACGCACCACCGCTCACTGGAACATCACAGGAAGGCACCGACACCCTCGCAGAATCAACCGCCACACCGGCCGCCGGGCCAAAAAAACGGTTCTTGAAGAATACATCGGATATCAGCTTTCAGATTTCGGATCCATCATGCTCACTCCTCCAAGTCACGTTTGTGTTTCCATGTTTTGCCATATCGATGCCGTGACTTTTTCATCAGCAGAACTCAAGTCTGGGCATTAGAGCTCTTCAATCTAATTCGAGATGCATGAACACACACCTACCAACAAGTTCACATTTAGCACCACCTTACAACATACTCACCACTGACACCAGAGATGACACCTTCAACAACAACAAGACAATACAACTCGGCACTTCTCCGCTGTTTTTTGCTGCCGCGCCGCGCCGCGCCATAGCTACGACCACGACATGCATTTTCCGTGGCCCTATGCTCACACCACGCCACCACCATTGCCTACCACACAACCTCAACCCACATGGCCGATGCCACAACCATCAACTGCACCCACCTTTCCCTCGACACAACCATCGGCATACCCTCACCCACAACCACAACCATTTCAACCACCACCGTTCTTGTCCAACCCTACCGCCACTGCCCTGACCTACGGCACACCATCCACTTGGACTTTTGTCCAACCATGTCACGTGCCACCGCAACCCACACATCCAACTCCAGTGTTTCCGACAGCAGCACCTCCCCCGTCCTACCTGTTGCCACCACATCATCCCACATCACCGGCTGAACTTCCCCCCCCCCACTACACTGACACATCCCCCTCCAACACAGCCACAGCCTGCGATTGCCAATTATCCACCCACAGACCCCCAATGCGCCATCCCCCAGGGCGTTTGGCAACCCTATTCAGCTTTTCCCCCCGTCACACAGCCTCCACTCCAACCGTTGCCCCCGCCACCGCCTCCACAAACCATCAACGCCTCAACACCAACCCAACCTCCACCTCAACAGCAGCCACCATCGGATCCAACACTACCGATCCAACCCATCCCCACGACTGCCCAGGACAACCCATTACCAGTCCAAAACACGCCTCCACCAGCTACCGTATCCCAACATTCAGCATCCCCATCACTCATATCTGCCACACCAGCGCCTGGACCTTCACTACCAGCACCAGACCAACCTGACACCACTGCCTCACCAGCACCGCAACCACCTTCCCCGCAACCACCACACAGCAGTCGCCGCCACCACCACAAGAGCCGACGCAAGTCCGACCATCACCACAGAGGACGCCACCGCCACCGCCGCCGACATCGCCATCACCGCCACTCCAAACATCACAGCACAACCCGGCGACGGCGGTCGCCTTCAACATCCACCTACACATCCAGCCTTACGCCATCCCGCAGTCGTTCGCCACCACAACCCATTGATCTACGCCCCAACACCGAACACACCAACCCGGACCCCTCTCAATATCCCACCACAGCCGTCCTCCGTCGCCCAATCAACCGTTGGCGACCTCCACCCAACTTTCACACCTTTACACCTGCAGACCAAATCCTGGAATGGCTCGAATTCCACGCCACCCAACTCGACAATCCCAACCGACCACAACACCAGTACATTGCCAATATCCTCACAGACTGCAACATCACCTACAAGGAGATCACCGATTTCCGACAATATACCCACGCTAAGTGGAACGACACAACTCACCAATACGACCAATTCCAGTACTACGCCATTTCACTTCCCTTCCTCAACACCAAAGCCACTACACCAGAGCCACCTGCGGTTTCCCGCGCCACATCAACCCACCGGGAAGTCGCCCACATCAACGCAGGCCACACAGGCCCCGTCGGCAACATTTCCAACATTCTACGCCAAGGCCGTTTTTTACCCAGCACACTCCACTTTGCCAACTACCCTGGATTTTTTGCCCAGGGCGTTCGCATCACCCACAACCAACCCCATGACCACAACGAACTTGCCCGCATCATCCACAACACCTGGCAACTCCACAAGAATTCCCATTCCCTTATCATCACACTCCTTGCTTGGGGTGCTGCCACAAAATATACCTCTGGAGGTGAGGAACACGCCATGAACCTCCTTAACGACCACCATGGTGCAGCCTTTCATCAGAAAGGCCGCTGCTGGGTGATCCACCCGGACCACGCCATTGTCAAAGGACTGGCCTGGTCCACCAACTCCACTCCACCGGACCCATAACACCACTACCACACATCTACACACCACTACCACTTCCACATCCACTTTTGGTCTCACACCACCACCCAACCTTTGCTGTAGCAACAAAAAAGAGCCTCCTGCAGCGGCCACGCGAATTTTGAACCCTCAATTTTTTTCTAGCTCTGCAGTGTTTGCTGAGAACTTTTTCGAATTGTACCGGCTGTTTTGAAGGAGTCTTTCACATGTCAGATTCTGCATCGTGGAGAGTGATTCTTCAAGTCATGTACTCAATTGTCCAACCGGCATTGCATACTCGCACTTTTGCCTGTGGGAATTTGATGCTCGCTTAATTCATATGCACGGCCTCGGGATGACGCGCTCCCTCAGACTCGCCGCTGTCCGGCTGCTTTGGCGCGCTGCCGCAGCAACCTGTGACGATTCTTGACCACTGCACACCCCTACATCTCAGACTCATGAGCAGCACACCGACACCTCTACAAAACGACACCTCAACTCTCATACACAAAACCGCAGTGGCACTTTCGCAGGCGCACAACCTGCTTCGACAAGCAACAGATATTGTAGCACACCTCCACACGGTTTTCCTCCACCACAGCCACCAAGCGGACCCCACTTTCCGCCAACACTTTCAGCCACTTCCAACTCCGCCCAACCACCCTATACGTTTACCATCCACCACCTCATCCTGTGACTCAGCACCATCCAGACCACCCATCCGTTTACCAGCACCACCCTTACAAGACTCAGACGACACTCCAACAACACCCCCTGATCCACAACCCACCACAACACGCAAGCGGAAGCAACCACCCCCACCACCTTTGAACCGACAGGCCGATTGGGACGCTTGGGACGGCGACGCTGACTGTCGCCTGGTCGAACTCAAAGAAAACCCAAAACTTCGTCCCAACTGGACCACTGTGGCCCGCCGAGTGGGCTTCTCCGTTGAGCAATGCCAAGCCCGATGGCAAGAACTCAAAGACATGCAACGTCAGCAGGACCAGCAACTCTTCTCCACACCACTACCAACCGCACCACCAAGACAAGCACCTTCCCCCTCACCAACGCCCACATCACCAGCAGTTTCCCCAGCACCACATTCACAACCGGACTTCTCCCCTTCCCCCACCACAACGCCACCGACTTCACAATATCCAACGACTCCTGCTGCTGTGCTGCTGCCGCCGGCTGCTGAGCGAGCGCTTAGTGAAGACAGTCATCCGGAGAAATCTCCACTCACGCCAGTTGGCAGTTATTTCATTTGATCCGTTTCACCCACTTTCCTTACGGCGTGCCGCACGACAAATCCACTGACATGCACTGACTTTTAGTTCTTCATACCCAGTCTATGTTCACCAAGTTGCCCACCTTCGATTTGTCAGTTTTCAGGCTCACCTCAGCTCCGCAGCCTTTTGTACGCCATCTCAGTCCATCAATTGTCATGGCCCATCCTCGCGCTCGCCCTCATAGCAACCCCGCTGATACAGAACACTACCTCCCACAGTGCCCTCCGAGCTGGCTCCAACCTTCGATTTGTACCCAACCCGATTTTCAATCCCTCAACGGCTCTTTGGACCTCCTCTCTATGGTCAACCAACACCTCCGCCGTCACCCATTCCACACTGAACCTATGCCAAGCCAGACTTATTTTCAAGACCAGAGAGCATACAACCTCCTTTACCGACTGCGCGGCGACCTGATCTTGCTGGACCGCCTGATCGATGACCTCTCCCAGGCTCGACGACTCCTTCAATTTGTTATCACCGGCCCCGGGCTCCCAGGACAATACCGCATCAACCCCACAGCCACACTCTCCAGCAGAAACCTGGCTATTATCCACAACATACCGCCAGGTTTTCCACTACCACCCGGGCTTTCCAGCCGTTCACCCTCTCCTTCACCACGTACCCCACCACAAGACGCAGCCCGCCTGCACTCATACTGGACAGGCCCTCCACCACAAACCACCCCGGCAACCCGCACCAACACTACCACTCACACTAGGGAACGTTCACGGTCCCGCGACAGCCTCCCACACCACATGGGCTAACTACAGCAACATCCAACCTCCAGCTCTACGGCAGCCGCCGCGCATTTTGCCAACTATGCGACAGCATCCCTGCCCACGGCTACTGTTACTTTTGTTTTTCAAGTCTCACTGACTTTCTCGGCGAGCGGAAAAACTCCGCCATGCAACAGAAATTCTTTTCACATTCACACTGCCTAATGGTTTTTCTCTCTCTTGCTTGCCACCTTTTGTCCGCAGCCATTTGACCGAACAGTTTCTTCATAAACGTGCGCCCTTCCTACGACATGATGCCTCCCGATGATCTACGAACTCCACAACCTCCTTACTCAGCGACCACTACGTTATCCCCTGGCCCACCCACTTCACACCACAACTACT
The DNA here is from genome assembly GCA_963970005.1 of Durusdinium trenchii. NCBI lineage: Eukaryota > Dinophyceae > Suessiales > Symbiodiniaceae > Durusdinium > Durusdinium trenchii. Next base: position 23,978 of record CAXAMN010005446.1, on the reverse strand, counting down.
CTTTACCGAACAATCCCATTGCCATACTTGGCTCCATCCGTGACACACCAACCTGAACTACTCCTGCTCCACTGGATGATCAATACCATATCCTCACTTGTCGAGGATCTCCAACATCACCCCATTGTGCGAGATCCCATCCCCCCAATGTCTACTTTCACCAATACACCAGCTTACAGACTTTTTCTGCAGACACGCAACACATTGCGACATTTGATCAACACCACCCACGACGCCCGCCGTGGACTCAACAGGCTGCAATTCCTTCCTGGCTCACCAGGCTCCCCTGGCCACTACCGCATTGATCCCACCCTTGACATCCCACCACAGCAAACCAACCTCCTCTCCGGAACCACCTCTCAACGCAACCCAGCCACACCATCACCCACCAACACGCCACCGCTCCTCCACCGGTTCAGTGGCAGAGACAGGTCTCGTTCTCGAGACCGGCTTCCCCTCACCACACTCTCACAGCCAAACCACACAACCTCAGGGCACCAGATCATCCCGGACAGACCTTCCGCAGCTCCCGGCCACCGCGGACACCTGCACCAAGCACTCTGGACGGCCTCCACCTCCAGCTCCACCTCCTCGGTAGCTTGCCACCTGCTTGCTGACACACCGTCCTCCTCCCCCTGAGGCGTCGGGTAACGCTTGGTCTCACACATTACGCTTTGCTCAGAGATCGGGAAAAAACCTGTCCTTTTAGCTTTCTTCACTCTATCTCTATTTTACCACCCAGCAGTCACACATTTATCTCCGCAGCCATTTGAACTTTCGACGGGCTGATTCATACAACTCGCTTCGCCTTCCCACCATCCCATGGACTACGACTCTCCTGATTGGGATCGCACTCCCACGGAGTCTATCGAAGTGAAGGAAGAGACGCCACACCTCACCAAAGCAGAAGCCGGTGAACCATCCACCAATGACCCAAAGCTGGAACTCACGAAAAAGGAAGAAGACTCCCCACAGCATGCTCCCATGCTTTGCCCTCCGGTCAGCGCAGTACCGGACAAAACCTCTACCACGTCTACAACACCACCAGCCAAAGCCCCTCCAGTCTCTCACACATCATACCGCAACCTATCTACACGCAACACACCACAGACCAACCCCAAGCCAACACCAACACCGCCTGATGCCATCCCTCCGCACACCACGCCAGCACCACCATCCACCACATCCTCCACCAGCACTGAGGACCCAGTTATCCTCACCACCAATGTTCCCATTCTACCGAAAGCACGTCCGGGGCACCCACCCATCAATACCACTTGGGTGCGCCCTCCACAATGGCGCCACGCCCACCCTTCAACAGCACCCACACGCAACCCTGTACAGGTCACTATTCCACGTCCCCACCGGAACGGCCAACTTCTACCCTTCAACTTTTCCAACGACATCAAGCATTACCTCAATCCCACAGCACATCCCACTCGACGACCAGTCACATCAAGTCCCGTACCACCATCTCACTTCAGTCCAACCACTACTACCAACACCACTACAGTTTTCCCACCGGTACCCCCCATTCCCGATGCGCCACTAACAGAGCAGCAGGCGGCCACGCTCCAACAAACCATCCTGCGGATTGCGCGCCAAGCCGCCGCTGCAGCCGCGGCCGAGCTCAACTCACGCCACAGCAGCTCATAGTCTCACCCCGCACCTTCACACAGCGTGTGATGACTAAAACGAACGCCACCTCCGTTCAGTTTTTCACTTTCCACTTTTTCGACTTTTTCTACATTTTCCTGCCCATTCTACTTGGATTGACACCTGGTTCAAACCTCTCAATCCCACATGCAGGTGTGTTCTACCTGACTGCAGCCGTTTTTTCAAACTCGTGATCGTTACCTGCAACCGTGCACCGCTTCCACACTTAGCTGTCAATGGAGCGCCACGCCGACTATGATGAGCAGTCTGAGGTTCTACTTTTCTTCAATGAAGATCCGGAGGAAACACCTCCGCAAGTGCAGGATCCAACATCCCCGCTGCAGCCTCCACCCAATCCACTTTCCCCACCCTCACAACCCGCACCATCAGCCACCACAAACATCTCGGCAGACCAATCGTTTTGGGCCGAAGTATACACCCTCCAACCACCCCATGCCCTTATGGGCATCCTCACTGACCTTCACGTCCACAGATTCGTTCTTCACCAACACCTGGACAGCCTCAACGCCCTTACTGACACCCCTATCGGACATCAACCTCTAACTGATGCACTCCCACCACCTGTCCAGCGGCTCATTGCCATTTACCACAACAACGTACAACGCATCCAGAGCCACACGCGCCTGGCTCCCAATGCCATTGACACCATGGCTCGGTTTCCCCCAGCAGCATATTTCCTGGATCCCAACCTAACCGCACCGACCTCCACATCAACACACACCGAGACAGACCATCCTCCCAGTTCCACTTCACCCCTTCGCTTCTACCCAATTCCCACCGCCACAACCCGAACTACTACTTTGCAGGACGTCGCCACTCAAACTCCTCCACCTTCAGAATCCATTCTGGCCAATCCACTTCCACCACTTCTCATGCACGAATCCCAACAGACCACTCCTCGAGCAACCCCCCGAACAGCCACCCACCACCGTCATATCCAGACGGACATCCACGCCATCGTCCAGCTCCCTTCTTTTGCCGGCCTCATACCCACAGCAGACAGCAACCAATCGGCAACTTCCCCTCCCGCAGCCAGCAGTACGCTTCCCACAGCATCCCCCAATCCCACATCAGCCACCAACAAGCAACCACACGATCGATGGCAATACGTCAATCTCATCCCCACACCTCCTGTCACTTTGCCGGAACAGCCCCACACTCCACCTACATTTCCATCCCCCATCGGCGGCACACCACGCAACAGGCGTTCCAAGACACCTCCTCGCACCACTACCCCCACCCGCACCCGCCAGCCAGATCCACGCACAGGCTCCCCGACCCCCCACGGCAGTGCCTCCGGCATCAACCGCCATGCTACCACTACAGTCCACCCACTTCCAAAGCGACCTCCACCATCGCTCTCTCAAGCCCTGCAGCAACACTCTACCACCGAACCCCTTCAGCCTGTTCCCCCGGCAACTGGCTGGCCGTGCTTTCAAGGCGGATCTTATACGCCAGCACCCTCAGTGGCACCACCGACAGCCGCTCCCACGCCCACTCACCCATGGCCAGCACAGTACTCCCTTCCAACACAGCAACCCACCCCATTCATCTCACCACAGACTGGCTCCTCCGCCTTGAGTTCACCACCCCCAGTGGTCACACTCCGCCCACCCACGATCTGGTTGGACGCGCAAGGGCGCCCCTTGCCGCTATCACAACAGGACTACGATCCAGTCACCGACCCGTGGCATGCAGATAACCATTGATTACGCAGCTGCAGCTCCTGAGCCGCCTGCCATGATTTCACCGAGGATGATTTGTACAACACTTTTTCCTACCCTCACTCCCTCCACGTTTTTGGCCATGTAGGTTCTGTTTTTACCACAACTTTCCAACAACACGCCCACCATCATCTTCGGACAGTCGCTCAGCTTGCTCCGCAGACAACCACGTTCAGTTTCACCTTGCACAACGAAAAACAGCGCGCTTCAGTGGACAGTCTGATATTCAACATGTTGTTCGGATCCACACAGACGCCTTCTTGGGGTTTTTTCCGGTTTTCCTGTGTTCTCCGCGGTCTTTCGAGTTTTTCTCTTTGAAACCGTTTTCCGACAGCATGACTGTTTTAACGCCACCATTGCTCCCCCAATTGACTGTCCTGCACCTGTTTTCCCATTTTCAGCTTGCTCAAATCAACAACCGGTGCTCCACGCCCACGATCCAGTGATACTTCGCCCAGCCACCATGGACGCGCAGTGGCAGCAATACTACTGGAATCATTATTTGATGCAGCAACATCATCAGCAGCTCACCAACCCAGATACCACAACTTCTCCTCCCACCACCGCACACCACACCTACAGCCCCACAGGCACCTACGGCCCACTCACTCACGCACTTCGCACACACCACGTCCACCACTCCAACCCTTATGTGACTCCACCGTACACACCGCCATCGCAGCACACACCCCCACCCCAGGCACCCACCTCCCAGCCGGAGTTTCCACCTCCGCCGCCGCCACCCCTGCCCACGGCCGAACCTGTCACTCCACCACCATCGACCTTCCAACACAGCCCACCGCCACCACCCACCACACGTGGCACCACAGCGCCTGCCCCACCGCCCCCACACATCCCATCTCCCACACCACCTGTTCCCGACTCCTGGAACCCAACCGAGCAACATTGGGACTCAAACACCCTGCACGGCCACCAACTACATCGTACAATTCAACCCACCCAGTGGTCTCGCAAAGCAGGAGTGGCCGGCCTCCCCACCTTTGAGGGCTTCCCGTGGCAATTGGCTTACCACGGTACCTCCGAGTTCACCGCCCGTACCCTGAGCAACGGCAAATTCACAGGTTTCATTGCCACCAGAAGCATAGCGGAGTCGGTCTTCGTGACCCTTTTTCTCCAACAACTCCGCGAGAACCGCCTTGACCTTGACGGCATAGCGGAGGCTCTCCACACACAACAGAGCACAGACGTTCCAAACAAAACTACCCATGCCCGAGCGTTCCACGCTCCCCTCATCAAACTGCTTATCGACCAACTGCAAACCCACTCCCCAGCACCTGCGGAAGGCTCCGCCCTACGCGCCCTCAAAAACACCAACGACGAACTGGCTCGGGCACGTCAGAAACTCCACGACCTCGGCAACCCGCTCACACCAGTCAAGAACACCGGCCGATCTTCTGCACCAGCCGCCCCTTCCCACGCACCCACACCACCACCACCGAAACCACCAGCCATCACCGACGTCTTGCAACCACCACACCCCACCCTGCAAGACGACATCCCCGAAGGCTGGAACTACCCAGATATCCAACAATGGGTCACTACCTTTGACCCCGCCATCCAAGAAGCTGCGAAGGAAGTCATCCGACTGCTGCAAACAAGCAAAGTCACCACGCAGCAGCTAAAAGAAGCAGCCACCAAGTATGGCCTACCCCTCAACCGAGTCAACCGACTCGGAATTCGCAGCCTACAACAGCTGGTGGGAGTCGGAGCAGCCATTGGTTGCTGACTCGCCATCGTGGCCCAGCAGCAACCCGGCCACACCAACCTCACCCAACTCTTCCACCTGCACCGCACACTTTCCATGCTCATCCACCGCACCCAATACATCGACCGCGCCGAGGCCATCTTTGCAACCGGCCTCATCCACATCACACTTCTTTTCGCATACCCGTCCAACACCCGTCGCTCACAACAATGGCGCAACCGCCTCCGCCAGCTCCACATTTTACCCCACACCTACCACTACCACAACTTCCTCTCTTCCAATTCCGTCTACATCAAGCTCCACTTCAATCCCGACCAACCCCAACGCTGCTACCATCAACATGGCCACTTCTACGTTGGCTCCACAGCTATCGGCATCCCCCACCGCGAGCACAATCGCCGCGCCAAACTCAAACAACTCCAGAACAACATTCCCATTTCTGCAGAACTCTCCCGACGTTATTGGCATTCACACAACAACATCCACCACTACACCACTATTCAACTCACCTCCCATGACACATACGACCAAGCCTGGATCCAAGAGCACCACTACATCGCCAACTGGATGCCTTCACTCAACTAGCCTTTCATTTCCCACCACCTCAAACTCAAAGCTCAGGGATGGCAGTTTGCGAAACACAGAGCCCACTTCTACTCCAGACTAGCCACCCACAAACGACTTTTCCGACGCCTTCGACAACGCCAGTACACCCTCAGAGAACCACACCTCTACACTTCCACTAAACATCACGCCCTCCAACTTCTTCGCAACCTTACCAAACACACCGCAGCCTCTTTTGAGGCAGCAAAACAGATAAGAAGCGGCCGCCACACGGACCTCGAGGTGTATGCAATCCGGCGTATGGCCGCAAATTTGGAAGAACCTGGCCGCAGCCGAGCTCTTCACATCCTCAACAAAGCCTTGATCTACCGCAACCTCACGCCACCAAAGCCAAACATCCCATTGACAGTGCCCTTCTTGGCCCATGACGACTTTACCAAGCACTGCCAACAATGGCTTCGTACCACCATCCAGCAGCACAAGCATTTCACCATTCCCCTCCATCTCCCCTCCCACAGACTGAGGGAAGCCGCCCACAAAACCCTCCGCTCCCACCTGCACAACCACCGCACATGGGAGGACACCCTCCACTCCCCGCCAGATCCAGCAGACCTCCCCTGTGCATGCGACCACCTTCGCACCCTCCTGCAGGATCCCGATACCCCTACCATCAATGGCCACTACATCCTTACACTTGACCAACTCCAACTCCCTACACACCTCAGCATTTTCCTCAACGCCAATATGAACAGCACCTATTACCCAAGCAAAGCTCGGTACTTCCTCATTTTCACGACGGCCTATACCAAATGGCTCAAACTACAGGGGCTTCCACCATCCCTAGTTCAACACCTACAGCCTTTCCTTGAGCACCAATGGCGCCTTCACAACACACACCTCAAGCAGCAACCCCGTTTTACGGCCCGCCTGCTTCGTCAACTCCAAGAACATTTGGGCAAACACACATTACTCCACCATGCCGACCATGAGCTCCAACAACTCCGGCTGTTTTGCCCTCGCCAATATTTCACTGGCGCCTTGAATACCTGGCAATCCCCGGAACTTTTCGAACCACTTCCCTACGTCACTGCCGCCAATATCCACGACCACCTGGCCGCCACTGTCCCCCCCATTTTGCGCGCTCGCTACAAGTGGGGCTTCCGAAAAGACTTCAACATTCCCTACGGCGTTGTCCACCTCAAGGAGAAGAAGCACTGGCAAAAAGGCCGTACAATTATTTCATACTTCCACTCACTCAGTGGCAACCTGCTTCGCATTACCAGCCGTGCCCTTGACATCATCCTCCAACACCTCTACCCTCAGCATCCCGGCCAAATGTCCATTCCCCAGCTTTGGCACCACTTTCACAGCTACCTCACCCAAACCCCACCAGACATCTCACTACACGCCACCAACGATGACCTGGTCGGCTTCTTCAACTCAGTCCCACAGTACCGACTCATCGAGGCAGTTCACTCCCTTGTTCTCCACTGGCAACAACAGCAATCCACACACACCTTGACGGTGGATGTCCAGGCCACCGGCAATCCGTTCCACCATTCCCACATTGGCAGACACCATCGCAAACACCCTACCCAACGCACCATCCAGACTTCCGACATCACCACCATTGTGACTTTTGCCCTCGACACATGCATTTTCCGGGCTTGCAACAACACTTACAAACAAATCCGAGGGGCCGGGATTGGATCCCAGCTCTCTCCAGCCCTATGCAATGTTGCCATCACCCTCATTGAGCATTCATGGCATCAGATCCACAACAACCTCCTTCAACACACAGACCTCCACTTTAATTACTATCGATATGTCGACAACCGCTTCATTGTCCACAACGAACATTTCCTCCAACACCCGGCTATCCAAACCCTCATCCACCACAATTTCTTTGGCGACCCTGTGGAACTTGAACCGGTGGAGGATTTTCATCTCCTCGGTTTCAACATCGACCTCCCACAACGCACTATCACCTACATGCAACCTTCTCAACCCTGGAAAATCCGGGATTCCACAACCGCCGGGAGCCAGCGCTTGGCTCTATCAGGCCTCCAATCACGACTCCACACCATTCGAAAATACACATTCCCACCCTCCAGCGCTGACGTTGCTGCGGCTGAACTCGTGAACCTATATGTCCAAAAGGGGCATAACTACCACGCCTGCCACCGGTTTTTGAAAAAAGCGCCGAATGCGGCGACCTGTGTGTGTCCCACCCTGGACAAAGGGTCTTACCCCACCACTCTTCCCATGTTACACAGGCAGGGGGGCAATGCACGACTGACAGACATTGCCCAACGAAGACGCTGTCAGCTCGTGGTGAAGCAATGCGGGACGCCGCATTGTGTACCTGCTCAATGAACTTTTGCACACGCTGTCCACTCTTTTGATTTGATTCATGGTGGTTCCACATGATACTTTCCCCACAAACAGGTTTCCCACTGCACTGCAGCTGCTGACCGCCGCCTCCACTTGTGCTTGTCGTGAAACCTGTGTTAAACAATACAATTTAAGCTGACCTTTCCACCTTGCCGTTCCATCGCCTTCCTTCCCATTGAGACAATTGCGTTAACTGAAAACCCAAGTTCGAAGTGTGTGTGCAGCTGTGCGCGATGCAAGTCTTCGTAACTTCATTGCGGTTTGACTTGTTGGGAATGTTGACTGGTTGTGCTGCCTGGCTAAATGCTTTGATTGAGTTGGGACGCCTCCCGAGGTGTCTCTTTGCGTACCATGTACAGGCAGCTATCGGACTCCGGACCATGTGTCATGATCGTAGAGGACCGACTCACATCGGCTGGGAGTCGTCAAGCGGTTATTGCAACTCAGCGACACCTTGCCTTATGAGAATTCTGCGTCACAGCTCGTTGCAGCAGGATTCCTCAAACAGCATCTTTGGGGCCTTTCTCAGCGAGGGTTTAAGGCTCACATCTCAAAGCAACAGCGCTCACATGGTGATAATCTGGCAGAAGAACGACAGGCATGTCGAATTTGTCCAGTTTCTGAAATACAGTATGCTTCTTTCAGCCCTGATTTTGAAGGAAGATTGCGGCAAGTCGGTGTCAAGCAAACCACGTGACGGTTTACGTGCAGTTTGAACATGACAGCGCACGTAGCTGCCGTAGTTGGATAGACCATTTGGCTCAAGAAGTCCCAGAGAGGCCCTGATGACTGCAGATCCTGGATGAACACCCTTGAGAGGCAATGATGTTTGATATATTTTTTGATACTCTTTATTCAGGGCAATGTTACTCTTAAGGTCGCTCACAGCATTTCTCTCCCCCAACGTGCTAAGAACGCCCCCAAAAAGGAAGGCAGCTTGCTTTGACGCACCGAGAAAGACTAGACGCACGTGGCTGGCTCCTGCACGCAGCACGGTTCTGCATGGCAGTCCTGCCGAGCGTCCGGGCATCTTCCGCCTCGCGGTTCCGGTCCTCGCGTGTCGTGGCTCCTGCCCGGCCGCGCCCGGCCAGGCGATCCAGAGACCAAAAGCATTGAAAAGCTCCTTCCAGTTTTGTTTTTTTTTGTGGTGGAGGCCATCGCTATTAGGTTTGAGGCCTTTTCGGAAGTCAAGCTAGACTGTTCGTGAGAGTAAAACTGCAAAGATCCTTGTTGCATGATGAGAGTTGCGAGTTGGGCATCTAGTGTGTTGGGACCGATGTTGGCTCACTGCCATTGCAGGCTCGTTCCATTTGCAGCGGGTTGTACAGTATTTGCTGTTGCCCTACATAGATTCGGCCGAAGTAGAGATTGCCGTGCGAACGGGCGACAAATGAGAAGCGTCGCAGTCCACGCTTTGCAGTCCATCCAGAAGGTTGCAAGCCAAACGGAACAGTCATGGCTTGAGCGGTTGACAGCCGATCCGGAGATGGAAGCGAATCAACCCAATCACAGCCCACGGCAAGTGACCTCGGGCCACTATGTGGAAGTGTTGCCAACACCGTTGCCCAGTCCGGAGTTAGTGATCTACTCACCGGAGGTGGCTGAGATGTTGGAAATTCCACCTGAAGAGATTGAATCAGAGGCTTTCAAGGCCTTCTTCTCTGGAGATCAATCACAGGTGCCCAATTTGAAGTCCTGGTGTACACCCTATGCTTTGGCCATCATGGGTCAACGCATGGTCTCTAACTGCCCCTTTGGCAACGGCAACGGCTACGGCGACGGCCGAGCCATCTCAGTGGGGGAGCTGCTCACTGCCAGCGGCCGCTATGAGATGCAACTCAAGGGCGCTGGTCGCACACCCTTCTGCCGAGGCGGCGGCAAAAAAGACACCCAAAAGAGACTGGACGGTCAGACTGGATGGAAGTGACTTCAGGATGGACATGAGGTGGTATCGGGTGCGACGGGTGTGATGAAGGCTGTTGTTGTAGTTTGTGCATGTTTGTGCTCATCCCACAAAGGAAACAGATGTGATTGATAGTTGATGTGATGTTCAATTTCGATGTTCCGGAATTTCCACAGGTGGTGATGGACGTGCTGTTTTGCGCTCTTCCGTGCGAGAGTTCTTGGCATCTGAAGCCATGCATCACTTGGGGGTCGAAACCACCAGAGCTTTGTGCTTGATTGTCTCTCATGGTGAAACAGCCAGGCAGGGAAGCAGCTTGAAAGTGTCATACTACCTGATGCGCGGGTTATCTCCATCACTTGTTTTTCACCAGGGTTTTCCATGAGTGTGTGTGTGTGTGTGCGTGTGCGCGCAATGTTTCCGAACTTGTGATGCTCATTCCATGCATCCTGCCTTGAGCTCACACGGGGCCTCCAGGCGAGCTTGGTATTCTGGCGCACCTGCCGGTGGAATGTTTGGCGGAAGCCGTGAGCCTGATACTGTGAATCGCCTGATCGTTGAGCCATGTTTTCTTGTGGCAGTACATCACATCGCTCGTAGGTTGGAGGCCATCGCTCTTAGGCTTCTGTTCTTCTCAGCTATACTATACGTCGTATACCTTGCCTGTCGTAAACCCCGCCCAGGTAATCGATGAGCCCTGTGCCATCTCCACCCGCGTCTCTCCGAGTTTCCTCCGGGTGGGTCATGTGGACCTCTTTGCTCGCCGGGCGGCCGGCAGCAGTGAGTCCATGGCAGAGCTGGAGCAGATCGTGGAACACGCACTCTTCAGGGAATATCCCCAAATCGCTGAGCGTCAGGAGCATGCTATGCATTTTTTTTAGGGTATCTACTTTGGTTTGTTTCCGTTGTTTAAGTGTGCACATTTGCTTAAAGCGTTTGGAAGACAAAATAACACGAGCCAATGACAGTCCGTCCAATGTCTCCATGTCCCTTAATCCACGGGGGCAGCGGGGGAGCGATCGGAATAAAACTGTTAGCAACGCAAAAATCCACAATCGACTGTGCCCACAACCATTTGCATTTGCTGGCTGAAGATACTGAAGCATACCTACTGTCACAAACTCTCCAAGCTCTCCAAGTGGTTCGCTTGGGCAAACTCTGAGGAGCCTCTAAAAGAGAAAGCCATTCTGATGCTCGAGGAGTTCCCAGAGCGCCTGGGACAGATGGTGGCAGGATGGTTGCGATGCGGCTTTTGTCAAGGGAACTTTAACTCTGACAATTGCTTGGTGGGTGGCCGTACCATGGACTATGGCCCCTTTGGATGGATTGATCGTTATAACCCACTCTTTGCAAAGTGGACTGGATCTGGAGAGCACTATGGCTTTCTGAACCAGCCGCAAGCTGCTATCGCCAACTTCCATACCTTGTTGACTTCAGCTGCTCGGAGATAAATACACAAACACACACTGGAGCCACTGGAGTCAAGCTCCAACTGAAGACGATCGTTTAACCAACCACACTTAAATGCTGTGACCAACAGTTTCTTGGATTTGCTTTTAGCGCATGGAAGGATCTTCGATCATAAGAAGATCTCTGATCATAGTAACGGTGGGAGCCGAGGTGGCTGTGCTGCTGGGTGATGAGGCTCAGCCCAAGGTGGTTGCCCTCATGGAGGCCGGTGCCCGGAAGATCCGCGCCGCCGCGCAGGACGCGTTCCGCGCGAAGCTGGGCTTTGAAGCGGAAGAGGCTGAAACGGCCCTGGAGCTTTGGAAGGACTTGGAGCCTTTGATGAGGACGGGTACAATGAACAAGGCAGAAGAACTGATTCGATCTTGGAAATCTGTCACTCCTAGTTATTCCCCTCTAATTTAGATTCATTTACATCTGGTACAGATGCCAAAGTGACCAAACCAGGGTGGGTTCGATTCGATCGTCAGTTAGTCGGTTCGGTTCCTTATTTAAAGAATTGGTTTCCTAGGAATTGGTTTCGATTCGAACCGATTCGGTTCGTGGTCCGGTTCGTTTCGTTTCGTTTCGTCGGAATCACACATCCTAAGAAACTTGACTCTAAGACACTCCAAACAGTTCACTGCAGGTTCAGACTGAACCCTTTCCAAGCAATGAAAGCAGACTGGCTTGATCCTATCTAATCCCCCTAGGATTGCACGGATTGAAGATTACGCGGTTATGGACTATTCTTTGGGATCTGCTCGGATTAGAGGTAATCTTCAATCCTGCAATCGTAGTGGGAAATGGAATCCAAAGGTGCTGGGATTGAAGTCTTGTAAGGCTTACAAGTGGTGATTATCTCTACAAGCTCCAAGGCCCTCAACGCATCTCAGCCCAAAGGCAAGGCTACGCCGGCTACGCTAGCACGAAAACTGGGCATGGCAGTCTAAATATGGCCAAACTCACCCGTGGTAGCGGTGGTGGAACGAAAACCGAGGTTGCAACGGCACGAACCCTTTTGGTGCTGGCGGCCACAAAGCTCCAAATTTGATCAAAATTTGGAGGTTGTCTGGCGGCGGGCGGTCGCAAAAGCTCCAAATTATTGAAATTTGGAGCTTTTTGGTGGCGGTCGCGGCGGTCGCAAAAGCTCCAAATTTCAATGAAATTTGGAGCATTTTGGCGGCGGCTCCAAAAGCGCCAAATTTCAATGAAATTTGGAGCTTTTGGGTGAGAGCTTTTTAGCTGTAAGAGAAACTCAATCGCAGCATTCTGTGGCCTAATGGATAAGGATTTGATTTTCGGATGCGAAGGGCGTGGCTTCAATTCCTTGTCGTACCTTCGTGGTGTTTTTTGGTGACAAAAGGACCCAAGCATCGACCAGAAGTCTTGGCGCCGGTGGTGGCAGATTTCATCGTGTGAGTGAGTTTAGCCAATTTTTAATTTTTCCAGGCAGGCTCACGGTCCAAGGGTATCGTGGCCATCCAGGCTTAAGGTCCAAGGTGCAGGGTCGGCGGTCAGCTACATCCTCCTGCCGGGCCTGGAGCCCCAGCCTTTGAAGAGAGAACGTGAGCAACAAACTGCACCATCAAACGCTGTCCTTGACCTTTGATACAAAATTTTCGAAACAAAGGTTCCATGCCATGCCTAGTGCACTGGAGTACTAGTCGCTGCCAGTCTCTAACTCTCTCCGGCTCCGCTTTGACACGGGCTGTGAGGCCATGATTTTGGGGTGGACCCGTCGGCTCGTCGGACTCGTTGAGAAGTGAGGTTGAGTTGAGAGGTTCAATGAAGGGTTTTGGTTGTGAAGTGGGAGAGTTGTGAGACCACCGTGGTTGCCTAGCACGTGGGCTCATCCAGCGTTGGTTCACGGTCCGCGGTCCGTGGTCCGGCGGCGTGGCAGTGTCGAAGGAGACATCGTCACGACATGGCTCTCCAAAGGCAGACGCTGGAGCACCTGCTGACCCGGCAGCCGCGTTGCCGAGCTTGGTGAAGATGGCACCTGAGATCTTGAAGCTGCGCTCTGAGGATGTGCGTGCTCATTGCCTGCCCCTTGACATGGTCTTGTCTGCTTTACTCTATTTCTTCATCTCAGAGTTGTGGGTGTTTCCCTCCAAATCCGCTCTAGACTCTAGGCTCTATTATATTGATGCGCCGTTGTATTTTCCAGCTGGTCCCATACCAGCCGAGGGCGATCCGATCCGCCCCAGAGTTCATGAACACGCGGTACGACCCATCGGAGACCTACACATGGGCATTTGCTGGCTTCGACCTTTTGACTTCCGGCTTCTGGCCACAAGGTCACAGGACCGAAGTGTCGATCAACCAGCTATGTGCTAGCTCCTTGGCAAATTTTTGTGCCTCCTCTATCCTCCTCTTACTTTTTGTTTTGGCGGGACTTGCAACATTTTCCTTCTAGTGACGACCTCCCTGCTGGGACTCGGGCCTGCTTCGCCAATCTGCTTCAGGCTTCTCCCGCTTGGATGAACTTGGTGCTGGAGGTGGGGGATCTCTTGTCGAAGATCCGCGCAAGGGTCCAGGTGCCACAGAAGTTCCAGGTCGAAGCTTGGCTGGATTTCATTCAGTGTTACTTCATGTTAGTTCACTTGGCCTTCGGCTATATGCTTTTTTGGGGGTTGTTGGTGTTGTTAGGGGACAGTGATCCTTTTTCGTCCGCCTTGAAATGAACTGAGTTGTCCTGCGCTGTTCGCGAGCTCTTGGACCAGTTCGTGCCCGCCGGAGAGCACAGGTTGTTCCATGTGCTGCTCCATCCATACACCTTGCACGCTTTGGCCCATGGATGCCAGCTGAGCCTGAATGCTCCTCAGCTTGTGCTTAGTTGAAACACATGCAGACGAACAGGACAAAGCAGGACAACCATGCATGGAAGGAAGCACGTGGACATCAGCAGAAAGTGAAACGACGCGCACGGTCAATGCAACATCAACTCAACGCAACATCACAAATGAGGAAGGGGAGCACAAGCAGGAGAGCAGGGACTACACAAGGAAAACCACAGCAGCGAATAAGAAGATCAAGAACAAGAACAACAAACAAAACTTTTGTTTGCTTAGTTGTTTATTTCGTTAGTGTTTTTGTCTTCTTTGTGTTGTTTGAATTGTTTTCTTTGTTTTTCTTTGTGTTGCGGTTGGCCTGATGTTGTTTGTTTGTTTGTTTTGGCTATGTTTGTTTGTTTTGTGTTTTCTTTGTTTGTTTGTTCGTTTGCTCGCCTTCTGTTTGTTATTTTTTTGTGTGTGCTTCTTGGTATGTTTTGCTTTCTGCTGGTTTGCCATCTTGCTTGGTGGTCACCTGTGCCCATTGCGCATGAGGCCGATGACCCCCATTGGTCGAGTTGGCCATTGCCATACACATCTGCTGGAGAGCTTGCAGATGTGGGGGTCTACTGTCGCGATTGCTGCCGCTCTGCAAGGGGGTTCGTGGAGAGCGCGCAGTTGACGCGGCATGGCCCTCGAGCACTGCCCATGGCAGCGCAAGCATCTCAGATGCGGACCTTGGAAGAGAGGACAGTGGCTGACGCCTCCAATGGGATTGTTTTCATCTCTGTTCACGGGCTTCATTGTTGGCTTGAAAATAGTTGAAGCTAAATCAATTTCATGTAAAGGTGGAAGGGTTGATGCTTTTGGACCAGGTAGATGGTCGTAGCCCAGATGGTGGTTCATATGGACAGGTCTTTCCTGCCAGGTGTGGCAATGGCAGGGCATGTGCCATCAAAGTGTATCGAAAGCGAGATGGGTCAGACGATGCCACGCGTGAAGTGGCCATGTACCACAAACTTGGCCAGCTGACTCAGTCCCAGCAACGGTGGTTCCCAGAGATGCTCAATGCCGATGTGAATGGCGTGCCCTTTCCATGGGTTGCGCTGTCTTTTGAGGGGGCTAGCTTGGTTGAGTGCCAATGGTGCGTTTCCAGACCTTGCATGGCCAGGCTGGCTTGCTTCACTTGGACATCAAGCCAGGGAATATCGATCGCAAAAGCTCCACATTTCATCGAAATTTGGAGCCTTTTGGTGAGCGTTTTTTTGTGGGTGGGTGGTGGTGGTGGTGGTGGTGGTGGTGGTGGTGGTGGTGACAAAAACGCATCAAATGTCGGCCACGCATTTTGGCTGCCTTTGTTCCTGCTTCGGTCACATCACGGGTTGTGCCTTGAATCCCACTTCGATTCATGGTTCGATTCGAGCGGTTCGTTTCGGTGGCGACTCGGCAGCGGTTCGGTTCCTTGTTGGTAGCGTTTCCGATTCCTGATTCGATTTGGAACATTCCTGCCAAACAAATCAATAAATCAATCGTTTCGACGCCGTGCCTGCCCAGCTGGAAGTATGGCAAGACCTTTTTGCTGATTAGACGCAGCGCAGGAAGTCAGATATTGACTATACAATCTTTTGGAGGCAGCTTGCTGCAGTTCTTGAATGTGCAGACCAGCCCTCAGTTGCCAAAGCACGGTCGACAAGACTTGACCTGGTAAATGCAACGGTGAGTTCTGTAAGAGAGAAGCAGTACCTGTAGGAGAGCGACCAACTCCAGCAGATAGAGCCGGCGTTTTACAAGGCTGGATGGTTTTGCAGTTCAGGATATCCAAAATAGGGATAAACACTATGACGCTACTATAGGGGCTCCTGGCATCGCTACTCGGAGCAAGGACGCTACTAGGGGCTCCTGGCCGTACTACTAGCAACAAGAAGCTATTAGAAACAAGAAAAGAGTATCCTAGACTTTCGAGCACGCATTGGTCGATGTCACATTGGTGGCGAAGGCTCCATCGAAGGAGCTGGCTGAAGAATGGCAAGCTTGGCTGCAGAGATGGGCTGACACTGTGGGAGACGCCCAGGAAGTCACTGCACGGCTCAGGGCGGTGAATCCGAAGTATGTGCCCAGGGAATGGATGCTGGCCGAAGCATATGACAAGGCCTTGTTGGTGATGTTTGACCGGAAATCCGTCCATTGACATGCAAAATTTGTTTGTCCACTTCAAAGGTACACTCCTGATATTCACATCTTTAAGGCCTCAAAAACAGTACCTATCCAGTACCTATACTCTTTTAAGGGCGAAGGCTATGACTTCTGCGGCCGAAGTCGTCTTTACAGGCTGCCCAGGGCGACTACAGCTTGGTCTCCGAGTTGCTGGAGCTCTTTCGCCACCCCTACGACGAGCAACCGGCCTTCGAGGCGAAGTACTTCAGCCGAGGGCCCGAGGAGAAAGTGAACCAAGGCGGCATCGCTTATATGACCTGATCTTCATAGGCCAGTGACCCGTTTTTTGGTGGTCACTGGCTTGATCTGGCTTGCCAGAGTCTCCAAAATCTGCCCACATTGGCCACATGGAGGTGGTGCTTGTGACTCCTTGATACAGATACTGTAGACTGTAGATAATCTGCTATCTTAGATGATAAGGTACAGTTTGCTTGTATGTGTGCGATCATTTGCATTTGGGAGCATCTAACTTTCAGAATGCTTCAAGAATGGGGGCCAATGGGGGCAGATTTTGCTGAGATGATGTCACCTTCATAGACTGGAGCTGATGACGCATAGCCCGCGCCCACAGCAGGGTTCTGCTGAGTGCCCGCAGTCAAGAAGGTATTGCGGATCCACAATCCTCAAGTGTGGCCATCCATTTTGTGCCAGTAATAAATCTATTAAGAGATGAGGTTGCTGTTAGGTTCTCTTCAAGGAAAATTGCAGAATATCAGTATCTAACTCGCACGTTTATATTAGCAATATCAATCATGTCAATTCAATGTATTTGTGTGTGTGTGTGTGTGCCGGCAACCAATGCGGCCAAACGCTGGAGGGCTTGTGCACCGTGTCTTGATGTTCACAGCTGCGCCTTGTCTCCTTACCATGTCCAGCATGGTTGTTTTCCGCAGATTCTAGACACGTCTTGTGAGCTGTTGCCGCTCAAACCCCGCAATGTGCGACAAAAATTGTGCTGACATTCTTGAGGTAAGGAAGCCTTTAATCACGAAAAGTGGGTGAACAATTGTCTCCCAATCTGAACAAGTACGAAGTCATACAAAGATTCCAAGATATTCCAAGGCATTCAAGGCATAGACTTCTTGGTACTATTCTGTTGCTTCAAACGCGTGGTCAACCCGGCTCAAGCAGGGTTTGCACAGACATCGGAGTCAAGATGTGTGCCTCACGTGAGGCCTGTAAGCCAATGCTACGGCACCCACGAGTGCTTTGTTTTCAGGAGAAAGAAACGAACAACTCCAAGAACAGTCCGACCAAGAACAAGGCTGACAAGTTCTTATCCAATGACAATGAAGTGTTTGAACACTTGAAGAGATTTAACTTCGCATCAATGGTATCAATCGTAGCTTCTGGATTCAAGAAAGGGCTTCTGAAAAAAAAGACTCAAAGGCTTTCAGAAGTCAATTTGAAAAGGCGTTTTTTAAGGCTTTGGGAACGTTCCTGCAGCATACATGTTGGTAGGACCCCACGCACCGCTGGTGCTTGGCGTACTGAGGCAAGTTCGGCGGAACTCACATCATTGTCATCCTGGTTGTCGTCAAGAAAAAATCAATATCATAATCCTGATACCTCATGATGATATATGTGTGGACCAGCCGAAGCCCTCGCGCAAGCTGACAGGTTTACGGGCGGAGTGTCCCGACAACCTCCCCGCAGAACGATGAGGACTGCCGTGGATAGAAGCACTGTGTCTTGAACGTGCCAACATGTCTGTAGTATTAGAATAAACCATAATGAACCTGGGAACCAAATGAATAGTGTGAGCGCTTCTTAAAGGAAGCTCCCCCCGCCACCAAAACATCTCTTTGGTATTCAGGGACTCGAGGTTCAGAGCTCCAGACTGCTGTGTTCGAGACTGCTGTGGGACCACACTGTGGGAGACATAAGTAACAGTCATGTAGAAATCTTTGCGGAGGCTTCTGCCCCGAAAAAGTCTGTGCCTTAGAGAATAGAGGCTGTCGCCAGCGCCAACTTTAGGGGCAAGGACGCTACTAGGGGCTCCTGGCCTTACTACTAGTAACAAGAAGCTACTAGGGGCTCCTGGCATCGCTACGAACGGAGCAAGGACGCTACTAGGGGCTGTCGGAAGGTGCCGCGTTTCCACTCGATTGATTCGGAATGAGCGCTTCTATCGCTGCGAACAAAGCGGTGTCATCCGTTTCCGTACGGAAGAATCTGAACCTATGCAATCAAAGCCTTTCGCCAAAACAATTTTACTTCAACAAAGTGTCCCTGCGCAGGAATTTGCAAGTGAAAGATCAACAAACTACTAGCAACACCTGAATACTCTCCTTGAATACTGTACCTTGATCAATCTTAATAAGATTTTGAAAGTCTTTTTGACGCAAGCTTGTGAAAGACCAAAATCAAAGTCCTTGGTCCTTGGTCCCAGTTTGAGATCCTGAATGTACTGCACCCAGGGAGGCAGATCCTTCATCGTCCTCAGGGTTCAGCGGTGAGTGCTTCGGCTGCAGAGCCCCAATGGGTTCAAAGAGATTCACAAGTTGGGAATTGTGGAGTGAGTCTTTTTCTTAGCCCGCTCCTACTTGATTAAGTATAGGCGCCTACTTATATAAATAAGCAGTAAGGGAGACTAATTCGCTACCAGGAACATGTTCCCTCCTAGCTAGGACGGATAGCGGATAGCTCTCCCGCTTGAAGGAAGCTTCAGGGCGCCGGGGAGAAGTTCTTGAAGAAGCGCTCGCACTGTCTAAATTTGCTTCCAGAATAATTTTTAGGGAAACTGATAGCGATGGCCTCCACCCTAAGAGCGATGGCCTCCAACCTATGAGCGATTTGCTTCCTAGCTGTTGAGGGAAACTTGAGTAGCCAGTTCCTTTGGTGAGCCTCTACCACTTTGTTCCCTAATTCACTTAAGGACATTTAACTTAATGAATTTGCAGTGTCTCTCCACGGGATATCGGAGACGTCGAGAGACCCATGACTTTGACCTGCTCCCGGCTCCCGCCCGCGCACATTGTGTGTCGCACACATGCGCACACGCACATACGGCGCGCACGCATATACACGTGCACGCATTGATGGCGAATGAATGTAATTGTCTTAGTAAATTGTCTTATATAGCTTGACCTTCTTCCATTGGCATCGCTACTAGGGTGGAGGCCATCGTTACTAGGTTGGATGTGCTTGTTGCATTTGAGTTTACGAATTCAGGAAAGCAAAGTACTTCGAGGCCAAGAAAGTCCGTGGTCGTCAGACTGACACGTTTGCTTTTCTGCCATTTCTGCCAAGATTGACAGGCTTTGCGGAAAGCTCAAGTGGCGGACTTGGGGAGCTACACAAATCCTGGCTGGACTTGGTGACGTGATAGCGCTTAATTTGTTTGGTTTTGTCAAGGCACCAGCTTCTTCAGCCTCTGTGTTCTGCAACCACATGGCGGCTGACTTAGATGTTGAGCGACCTGGTGGGAACTGTACTAGAGTTACTAGACGCTACGATTACAACCGCATGACACCGTCCAAGGGCATCGTGGTGGGCATCGATGGGCCGGCCCTTTTCATTGACCAGGACCGCTGAGCTGAAACTGTCGGAAAAAGCTTGTGGCACCAGGAAACTGCTCAACCCCCTCCCTACTTAATTAAGTAGGCGCCTACTTAATTGAGTAGGGGAGGAATTCGCTACTAACTACTTAAGCTACTACTTAGGACGCAGGATAGCCCACGCTAATGATTTGGTGTCTAGATTTTCAGGGAAACTTAAGCTACTTTGGTTGAACCGCATGATATCCAAAGAATATCGAAGAACAATATGGTCGAGTCTAGTTCTGAAATCAAGTATATAATTTGCAACAATATGCAACAACCATTGTAAATTTAGGTATCATACTCTAGTATAAAATTTGATACAGTAGTATCAGTATTGCTTTTGGCCATCAATGCAGAAATTGTATGAACTTTTCCAGTTTGCCGCTGGCTGTCACAATTTATCTTGGAGCATACTTATCCAGTGTTCTTCACAGGAAAAATATTGACGAAGAACATCAGTGTATGAACAAACAGCAGGACCTTTTGCGTGGTGTGTCCTGGCCATCCGTTGGCTTTGGCTCGCCATCCCTGTGCACCGTGCGGGACTCGAGAAATTCCCCCTCGGCACCTTTTGCAAGAAATTCAAAGTCGAATATAATTTTGCATGATTGTGCTCTGGTCATTTTAGTGTTATAGATTCCAAAATTGCTGAAATGTGTACTGAGGCCTTATATCATACTATAGTTATATAGTTCTTAGCCGGTTTCGGACGATTTACGATAAACCTGGATGTATCCTCGAGAAAACCAACTGAGTGCATGGAAGCGAATTGGCAGGCCACAGAACAACAGCCCTTGTCATTAGAAACTTGGAGAGTGGGCAGACTGCCCCTCTTCCAGACTGGGCAGACTGATAGGATTGTGTGAGGGGCAAGGACGCTACTAGGGGCTCCTGGCCTTCCTACTAGGAACAAGAAGCTACTGGGGGCTCCTGGCATCGCTACGAACGGAGCAAAAATAGGATTGGAAAAAATCCTCCGGTCGGGTGTGTCCAGCGTGGCCGTCGCCCAGGCAGGAACGGATTTTGTGGTGCGGAACATAGAGGTGCGAAAAAACGCGGTCTCTCAGGAAGATGAGTCGAGTGAGTGATGTGTCGAGTGGGCAAAATCCAGACTTCTTGAGTTTGTGGTGTCCATTTTGTGGCTCCATCATTTGGCTTGGAACAAAGGGCATCGCTACTAGGAGCAAGGACGCTACTAGGGGCTCCTGGCCTTACTCCTGGCAACATGAAGCTACTAGGAGCAAAGGGCATCGCTACTAGGAGCAAGGACTCTGCGAAAAGCACATGATTTGTCATCAGGTTTGGCATTGGAGCTCGTGAATCGACGGCCTTGGACAGAAGGTAGCGGAATAGGATACATCATCTATAGTTGTTTGTTTTTTTCTGATGCAACACGCACCCTCGCAAGTGCTTGCATGCTCAAACTCCAAATGCAATCTGATGCAAGTACAGTACATCAGTTGACTAGCGATCGCACCCTTTCTTGACAATTTGAACTCAATCCTGCACCATCACTATTTTGTGAGATGCTTTCTTGTTGCATTCGAAGCTACCTTCGGTCCAACCATTCATGGGGTCGCTGGCAAATATGCCGATGTGCTTCCACCGCCACTTCCATAGCGAAGTGATCAAGAGAAATGAAGACTCTACTGCGGTGTTTTCCAAATGGTGGTGATTATATGTGATTATGACAGAAAGCTTTTTAGAATTATTTCAGATTGATTTCTCATAGGGTGGAGGCCATCGCTATTTCTTTATTTCATATTACTTCTCATCACATGGAAAACACCAGGCCTTCAGACCTGTGGACCGGAAAGTGTACCACAGCTTGCGGAAAAAAAAGGTGTCGCTGTGGGAAGAGCTTTGCCATGTGCCCCACGGATTTATCCGAATTGTTGGTAAAAACAGCTTTGCCAGATGCCTCTTGCGCGAGGAGAAAAGCACAGGCGTTTTTCACAACGGCATTTGCAACAGCAGGCACATGAACAAAATACGTGAAAAGCTATGCCGCTATGCGATCATTTCTGATGACTTTGCTGCTTGGTGTCTTGTTTTTGGGCCTTTGAAGACCCTGAATGATCAATCAAGCTTCAGCTGGGCCTCCACCTGCCTCTTAGACTCTGGCCTCCAGCCTCCACTTTGCCGCATTGGACTTTTGACACTCAAAAGGCATGGGTTTAATTGCTGATCACCTCTCCTCATCCCCACTTCGGCACTGTTGCCTGCTGTGGTTTCTTTGGGCTCCAAAGTCTGTCAAAAGCATCATTTAGATGCCTTTCCTGGCGTGGGGTGTCCTGTCACGAGCCTGTCACGCATTCAGTGTCACAGGTAGAACCCTGTCCACAAGGTCATTGGGATAAGAGCCCTGGGTGTGGCCTTTCTGCGGCATCGAACAGTCCTTCAGTTTAGAGGGTTGAAACCCTAGGTGCGCTGAGCCTGCTTGCCTGCGAACCTTCTTCTCGAATAGACACCCGCAAGCCAAACCCATGACCCTGCACATTAGT
>CAXAMN010005435.1:273744-334724 GCA_963970005.1 Durusdinium trenchii | reverse complement strand
GGTAATCCACCGAAAAAATAGACAACACACACAGCAAACCCAAAAAAACACACAACAAAACACACGCTGGCAGCTTTTGGGATGTTGGACACGGGCGAAAACGATGTCTTTGATATTAAACCAAAGCCTGGCTGACATGTTAGCTTTCCCAGCGCCGTATTGCAGCCGGTCTTGCGAGGCAGGGTGGCAGGGTAGGTTGATTTTTTCCTTTTTGTGGCTTATTCTGGCCACCTAACGCGGCTGTTTTGCGAGCGGCGGGTGGCAGCGACTGCAAACCAATTCGGGCAGGTCACCCGGGCAAACTTAAAAGTCAACCGTATGCTCATTCTGGCCACGGCCAGCAAACACCATGCTGTAACGACAAATGCTGGGAAAACAACAGTTGCGAATTGAGAGGTTGAGGTCTTTGAGCGTGGAACGCAGCACAAAGAAGTTGTGAGCCGAAGGTGATTAAGCCTAAAACGCAGTTACATAAGTTTTGCACAAGTTGCATCCTGCGCCCCCCCTCAGAACTGTGGCGGTATTCAAGGAAGCTTTAATTCAAAAACAACCCATGCCACCAAACAACAAACAATGACACAGGTGATGGCAAAACCAAACTGAACTGCCCCACACATAACACTTCGCAATTCACCAGGACAAACGCGACAGCACACAACAATGACAGCACAAGTCAACTCGTGACAGCGCACGCAATGAAGTGCGCGACACAAAACAACAAAGAATGATAGCGCCAAACATTCTTGACAATGCGCGCGGAAAGCCGACTGCAGGCAACAAGCAATCGACGTCCACAATGACTGCGAGGGTTGATTTTCACCAGGGGTGCAAGGTAGGCATGTCATTTGTGTGTAGGCTTGGAAAGGAATGACGCCGATTCTTCATGACCACCCCTCACGAGCAACCCAGAAGTACCTGTTCCACAAATTTTGCGGCTAGGAGATGAACTGTAGTTGACGATGGACAATCCTTCAGCAGGAACAAATGTGGGAACCAGCAAACACGTTGGAACTCTACGCGCACTTTCCAAGCGGAAAGTGTTTCATCTTCCTCGATGATCTTGCGGGCCTGCAACTCGATGGGAATGAGTTTAACCATCGGCCTCTTGAAACCACTCCAACCCAAGCTCCCGTTGGGCTGTCACAAAGCATTCTCACCAAGACCTGCTTGGAGGGTCAACCCAAATGCACAACTTCCATCAACTTCCCACGTCGGGTACGTCTTGGAGTCGATGAATGGGTATTCGCGGTATTCGCTAAGAACAAGACCAAAGCCAACCTGAAACACTTCATGTATGCCACATTTGCATACATGAAGGGGTGGTTTCGTAGGCGCCCCCATGTCGTCGCTCCCACATCGCTCCAGGCGTCTCCTGTCTTTGGAGGTCCCAATTCTGTGAAGGGCATCTGGCATTTGCCCTTGGTGTAGATGACCTCAGCGAGTTTCGATTCTCACAGGCTTTTCACCTGCTTCAAGGACCGTGACATGTGAAAGGGCCACTGTTGAGGTCCTCTTTGGCCAATGTCGTCCACCAAACAAATCCAAAACACCTAAGACACCAAGCACCTGCACTCCTTCGCGGTAAAACAACGACGCCAAACCGCTCGCTGCGTGGTGCCGAAGCTGCGTTTTCATGCACGTGCTCGCTGTCCTCCACAATTCCGATGCCATGCATGAGATCCTCAGTGATTCTGCACTTTTGGTCAAACGATCCGGTTACCCGTGCCATTTGTTGCTGGGGAAAGAATCCTCAACTTCTTCATGTGTCACTTACGCACACAGGATGCTGGAACTCCGTTGTACTCCTGTAGATGCTTGGGACAACCGAAGAGTCGGATCTGCTGGTGGAAGGGCGAAGCTTGCTGGGTCGACTTCACCGCATCGGACTGCCCCAGTCGGACTGCCCCAAATTCCGCTGTTTCGTGGCTTCTTCGTTAGCCAGTGACCTCCATGTTTTTCACCAGGAGGCATTCTCCCAATTGGGCACATCTTCGTTGGCAATAGGTCGGAACCTCAGTCGCCACGGTGCACAGTTGAGGCAAAAAAATGGTCAAAAAGAGCCTGTCAGGCAGGCCTGCAAGGTAGAGGACAAAATGGATGATGGTCTAGACAGGATCTTCACTTAGTCAGCAAATTCAGTGAGCTCCAAGCACAAACTATACAAAGGGTTTTCGTGACCCCAATTCACGGCACCTGAGCTTGGCTACCCCTTAATTTAGTTCCTTCATCTACAAACACACCCAGTCAAACCTGTAAAGCAAAACAGAAAAACCGTGCTGCCGCTCCATTCGTCCAGCCCCAACCCCTTTGTCTGCGGCCCCAAACTCCCAGCCGCCCCCCATGGTCTTCCAAACGCCACGCCCGTGGCCTCGGTATCGTGGCCGGTGAACGTCGTCAACGTCGTCAGTTCAACGGTTGGGAAAACACTTATTGATATTATGATTATGTAATTATTAACAACACATCACTATTATTTTATGATATTGGGAACAAACGACGGTTCAAACATATTTCAAGCAGTCAAAATAGGAACATGTCATGTGTCAAGGATCATAGCCCGTAGGCAAATTCATTGGTTGCACGTGGCACTATTTGAACTATTTGCAAAAGTCTTTGCCTTCGTTTCTAGATCACTTTGGAGATGCGTTCGTCAACCTCATTTGTGATCTGAATGGCCCAGGGGCCTTATCGATGGAATCCGATAGGACCCACACAGGCACTGCACAATTTCTGAACAGCGGCTGTTTGGGGTCGAAAGGCGAAACCCGTGAAGCCCTGTCTGTCTGAGGGCGCCCAACGCTTTCCTTTCACAAAGTCGCCGGTGTAGGTCCCGCCGTGTGCGCCATTCATGGGGTTGGAAGCCGGATGCACCACGGCCTAAGGTGCCATATGGTGCCATGGTGTGGAAGCGGAGCAAACCCTTCGCAAATGTCCAGAAAGGGTACAAGAAAATCCAATGCTCAATTGGTTCACCTTTATTTATTCCAAAAGCGACTCATCTTTTTTCTTTCTTCCTTTTCAAGCACACCTCAGTCCCTTGAACTCTTCCGTCCATATAGACTTTCATACGAAGCACTTTTGCACACCAAACCAGACCAGGTGCAGACTGGAGCGTTTTGCCAAGGAACTCCTTCGAAGTGTTGCACACCAAAGCCATCCGGCACGCTATCCTCGTCGAACATATGGGTACAGCCCAGCATTCTACAGTATATCATTATTGGTATACACATGTATACACTCTGACTCGCAATTCAATGGAAGTGGATGGCATGGCCCGCTTGGAAGGCTACTTTCCTTTACGAACAGGACGCTTTTCCACTTCGTTTTTAGTGACTCAGAGTAAGCCAGTTTGGTTTCCGCCCAATGGACGCACCATGTCTTCGTTCAAATTGCCACTACTCGTTCACTCAGGGTGCCTTCCACTGACCATGGTAGAGGATGTACTTCACGTCTTCTTCTTCCGGATTCTCTTTCTGCGCAGGTTTCGGGTCGGAACGAGCCACAGTCTCGACCTGTGCGACCTTGCGACCGCTTTTGAGTTCGGTCACAACACCCATGTTCGGCACAGAAGCAGCTTCTGAATTTGCACAAACGCCAAAGGGGAAGCTTCAACAGGATGAAGTCGCTGTCCATATCGTGTTTCCTTTCAACATTCTGAGGGCTACAGCCACGACTATCACAGGCAAACACACAAAGGATCCGCACATACACTTGAATTTTGACATATTGCAAACAACATCCATGTTTGTGGCACACCCCAACTGTTCAGTTTGCCCCTGCATACCCAACATATTGCAAGGCCCCTCGTGAGCAAAATGAGAGCAGGACGCCAGCGGCTCCTGGAAAGCCCTCTGAAGCAAGGCTTGTCGTTCAAACACCGACCCCCAAACAGGACACCATCACCCACCGGCGCATCCTGCCGGTGGAGCGAACGGCGAAAGCGGCATCGGAGCCGTTCGCGCCGATTTCCCCACCTGATAGGGCAGCCCTTTCGTCATGCAATCGATGAAGTCCCTTGGCGGGTCTGTGTCTATGGAGCTCCACAAGAAAAGTGGTGAGAAAGGCACGGTGAGAAAGAAAGAATTTGAATGTATACATCTGGATTCAAAAGAGTTGAAATGTGTCAGCAAAACAGTTTCCAGGACACCCCGCGGATCTTCCTCTGCCCTGGCCGAGTACATGGTACCCCAGACGCCGATGTCGCCTTCCTGACACCGCGAACCAGGCACAAAAATAAGCTAAAAAGAAAAGTGCATACCACATCCATCTGCGTTCACCTGACCAAACCACAGCAAAAGACCTTTCACACTGACTGGATATCTGGATATCACAACATATCACTCATTTCGAGCACACTTGATGTCCGGGTGATGCTCAAGATGCAAAGGGAATCTGCAAAAACCCTCACTGCACAGCTGCAGCTCTCCGAAATCTTCTGTCAGAGGTTGGTGATTTGCTCCAGGAGGGCACAAGATCTCGCACCCTGAGAACCGAGATCTCGCACCCATCTTAGAGGAAAGTAGTCTTCCAATCCTCTCGGTGGGCATATATGATATATTTTGATATGTATGTATTTAAAAATATCTATTATGAGATATTATGATAGCCGAAATCGAAGCACGAGCATGTGGTTTGAAGTACAGCATGAGTTCACTTTGTATACTTCTGAAGCCCTTTTTGTATGCTGAAAAGAAGAAGGCGGCAGTTTAGCAGCCGTGTAGGTTATGAGCCCAAGGACACGCTAAAGAGCGCGTCTTTTGTGGGTTCAGGTGGCGCCATGTCGGAGGGTGCGACCTCGGAACGCACTCCGGAGTCTGGCGGCTTGCGAGCCATTGAAGATGCAGGCCCTGCTGATGGGGTCATGGCCCTTCCTGCTGGGCCGCCGGTGGTGCTTGGTCCAGAGAACTGGAACCCGTTTTGGTCGGAATCGATTCGTGACGAGGCTGTGCTGAGAGCCATCCGACCTGCCGATTTGCCACAGGAGTCTCTCGAATTGCCGCCGGTTGAAGCTCCTCAAACTAGTCCCCCTCGTGAAGAGACTATGAAGGCCTTCATCCAGGGCTTGGTTGCTGAGAATGCTAGGCTCTGGTCGGAGCGCGATGCGTGGAGAGGACCTACGGCGACTGGAAATTGGCCCACGCAGGGAGTTCCTTGTTTTGGCCAACCTCCGTGGCAGGTGAATGCGATGGGTGGTGCGCCTCGTTCGGAGAAGGGCATGTGGGGCTCCATGTTCGAAAGGGCCATCCTTGGGGCATCTGGTCACTCCAACGACAAGGGCTTGTTGGGACCACTGGGCCAAGGAGGTCGTTCGCATCAACCTGTTTTTGGGGGTCTTCAACATGATTCGGGAGGTCCTCTTTGGCAAGGTTTTGATCCTCGAACCAGTTTGATGGAAGTGTTCAATCGTGTTTCTTCGGCTGCCGCAGGAGAGATGGTGCAATCACTCCTTCCTGGAATGCTGGGGCAATCCAAGGGGTCGGCGAAGCAGGTTGGGCACGTGTCCTCTGAGGGTCGGGCGTGGAGCGCGACTGGGCCACGGGACTATGAGGCCGTGGGTTTCCAGGGTGGCACACCTAGTGGAGGTCGAGGTTCAGGACAAGAACACGGGCAGAGGGAAGGAAAGACTGTTCCTTCGCAGGAGCTGGGGACTCTCTCACAACCACAGGATGCACAATCAAGCCAACGAACCGGTGAGGTTTCTGGGGCGAACATGGGTGGACTATCTGGTGGAGGCAGTTTCCCTGGGCATGGAGTTCCTGGTTCTGGTCTACTTGGTGGCGGTCCTCCTGGTCCCGGTGGTAATGGAGGTGGTCATCCTGGTTATGGTCCTCCTGGGGGGTGTCCTCCTGGCGGGTACGGAGGTGGTCCCCCTGATGGTCAAAGAGGTAGGCATGGTGGATTTCCTGGCGGTGGACCGCCTGGTGGCTTTCCTGGAGGAGGGTTTCCCTGGCCCCCGGATGGTGGACCTCCTGGTGGAGGTGGAGATCCTGGTCCTCCCTACGCAGGTTTTCCAGCGTGGCTTGGCGGGATTATGGCACAGCAGGAGTCAGTCCGAGCGGTCGAACTTCCTGTCCTGACAGAGCTTTCGGAATCGGAGATTGGTCCGCTGATCGCTGGGGATTGGCTCACTACAATTGGCCCATTTTTTGAGGGACATGAGCTCCAGCTCTTCCAGGTGGTGGGATGAGGTGCTCCGTGTGGCGGGGGGCTCTCTACAGAGTCTGGCTCAATTCGGAGCCGATGGAGAGGCTGAGATTGAATCCAGTGACCCCTGCAGAATTCCAACGTCCTCCATGGTTGAGAATCGAGCAGCGAGGTTCAGTGGCATTGTTGAAGGCCATCCCGGAGTCCATCCGCTCGGAGCTGGTGTCGCAACGGGAGGTGAATTCAGTCAGCATCATCTTCAAGGTGCTGAGGGTTTATCAGCCCGGTGGTCTGGGCGAGAGAACCACCTTGCTGAAGCAGCTGGTGGATCAACGGGTCCCATCATCTTTGGGGGGAGTGGCTAACCTCGTTGCGGGCATGGCGACGTTGGCTTACGAGAGTGCAGGAGCTTGGTATCCAGCCCCCTGATCCAGTTCTTCTTTTGGCTACCTTGGACAGGTATTCAGCTGGGTTGGCAACGCATTCTTCGCAAGTCGCTTTTCGCCTGCAGGTCACTCGTGCTGCTCTTCGCATTGATGTGGCGCCCACGGAGAATGGGATTCAGCAGTTCTCGGAGTCGCTTTTGGCGGAGGGAGAGGCGGTGTTTCATGGAAGTGCTTCAGCTCCGCTCAAGGACACCGTGAAGGTCAGGGCAATGGGTGCTGATGGTGGTGCTCCAAAAGATGATGGGGGCAAAACCAAGGACACCAAGGACAAGAACCGCGATGGCCCTGAGGCCAAAGATGGCGGCTCATCCAAGGACAACAAGAACCTCAAGCCGGACGCAAAGAATGCCAAGGGTGAGGGGAAACAAGCCAGTGCCGATCGACCGGTCTGCCGATACTTTCTGTCGGATGCTGGTTGCAAGAAGGGTCAAAAGTGCTCCTTTCCGCATGAGTGGAAGGGTGTTTCGAAGCAGGGGCGCTGTTGGAGCTGCGGGTCCACGCAGCATATGAAGCCGGATTGTCCGGTCAAGGAGGTTCCGAAGGTGAAGAAGGAGGTGATGGAGAATGTCAAGACCAAGGAGGGCTCCATGAGGAGTGATGAGGCGGTTCCTTCCAGTTCGGTGGATTCCGCGGGCTCCATGTTCAATCCTCCATCTGTTCAGCCGTCGGAGGACTTGGTGAAGGAAGCGGTGCAGCTCCTCAAGTCATTGCGTCCCTCGGTGAAGATGTTGGGGGTGAGGTCCGTTACTCCAGCTGGAGGTCATTGCCGAGCTCTTTTGGATGGTGGCGCAACACATGTTCTGAGGCCGGCTCGCTCCAAGTCTGAGTATGACAAGGCGATCCCAATCAAAGTGGAGTTGGCAGCGGGTGTCACCACATTGAGACAGGTTGAGGCCACAGGAACTTTGATCACTGACTTTGACACCCAGACGATCGTTCCTTTGGGCAAGGTGGTGAGGCTCGGCTATCGAGTTAGCTGGGAGGGTGACTCCTTTGAGCTGTGGGACACATCTGGCAAGAAGATTGAGGTGACCCTTGAATCAGGCTGCCCCACCGTTGAACTTGCTCTTGCTCATCAACTCATTGAGCAGCTGGAAAACCATGAGGCAGAGATGTCGCGACGGGTGTCTGCTCTCAAGGCTGGCAATCCCGGTGATTTGGCACCGAACGTCTGGAAGTGGCTTCGTGATCTACGGGAAATGTGGCCGGAAGTTCCTGATGAGCTTGTGGCAAGGGTGATTCCAACTGGAAAATGGTCAGGAGATCATGCGCCGTTGAATCGCCGCCGGAGACAACGAATCCTGTCGAGCTCCTCGGTGGTTCTCCATCTGTTTTCCGGTCCGGATCAGTCGTGGTGGAGGAAGCGGCTCGAGACCAACACAAGGACGGTGGTGTGCATTGACAAGTCTGTCGATTCAGCTCAGGATTTACTGTCCGATCAATTGGCTAGCTTCTTGGCGGAGGTATGTGAGAAAGGTGTGGTTGATGTGGTGCTTGGGGGGGCCACCGTGCAGGACGGTTTCGAAGCTCCGATTTCGACGACCAGGACCACCACCTCTCCGTGCTCGAAGTGGTCCGGAACGCTTTGCACTGGATGGTCTTTCTGATGCTATGAGGGAATTGGCCTGGAGCGATGCAGTCCTTTGGTTGCGCCAGTTGTGGTTGTACACCCTGGCCGCGTCTGCACGCCAGCACAAAGTTCTCTTTCTCAAGGAACACCCGAGGGATCCACAAGAGTACAAGGCTCCTTCCGATCCCGTCGACTACCCCAGCTTCTATGTCTGGCCAGAGTGGGAGGTCTTCAAGACCCGCTTCGAGCTGGTTGAGATTCGACTGGACTTGGGAGCGCTTGGACATGATAGAAAGAACCCCACAACCTTGGGCACCAACATCGCTTCACTGGCATGGCTTGATGGTTTGGTCGATCGTCGTCCTCGTGATCAGCTCCCGAGTGCAGAAGCATCACTACAAGATCGCACTAACCAGAGTCGAGGGTGGGCGGCATGGCCGGAGCGCTTTAAGGAGGAGATCACAAAGGGAATAGTTTTGGAGCTGGATGGTCAAATGGGCAACCCCGAGGTTGAGAATCACCCGGTCATCAACAGAATGTCTGCGGACCAGTGGAGGACCCATGTGCTTTGTGATCACATCCCGTTCTTGAGGGAGTGTACCACCTGCTTGAAGGGAGCTGGCAAAAGCCGTCAGCACCGCAAAGTGCCTCATCCGGATGCCATGACCCTTAGCTTGGACGTGTGTGGACCGTTCAGGCAAGGGGAAGACTATCGCAAAAAGTCCCGCTACTTCCTTGTCGGTGTCTATGCAGTTCCGGTGAGACGCTCGGCTGCGGGAGATTGCCCACTTCTTCAGACCATGGTTGAGGCTTTGGCTCATGAGGAGTCTCCTGATGATGAGCCAGTTGAAGAGCCTCTTCTACCAGAAGCTCAAGTCGAAGAGGTGGAGATTAAGGAGGGGGATCCCAAAAGGCTAGCCGATTGGGAGCGCTTGGAAGTGGAGGCGGAAGACGTCATAGTCAAGAACTACACCCTGGTGGAAACCCTCACATCTCGGCAGGGGCCGGAGATGAAGTCTGCCCTGGCTCGCATGGTGGCACGTTTGAAGTGTCTGGGCATGGAGGTCAGGCGTATCCACAGTGATGGAGCAGCAGAAATGTTGGGCGCCCGCAAATGGTGTGAGGAGCGGGGTATCTACAGGACCTTCACCAGTGGCAGTGACTGGAAGGCCAACGGCCGGGCGGAGGCGGAGGTTGGGGTGATCCGAAGATCCATCAATACTCTCATCAGGTCGTCAGGTGAAGGAGAAGACCTATGGCCCCTTATGGCGAAGCACGTGGGTGAGCGTCGTGGTCGACAGCAGCTGAAGGCATTGGGCTTTTCCACTCCTGCTCTCCTTCCATGGGGAAGGGCTGTGATGGTCACCACCAAGGGCTGGGACGACTTTCAAGGCCACTGGAGGATGAGAAAGAGGCAAGGAATTGTCCGGGGTCCAGATCCGGAAATGAGCCTCACGAGTGGGGGGGCATGTGGTCGAGATCTAGCCGGGCAAGTACGTAAGAACTGATGATTTGGTCCAGGCCGAAGACCCTCCCTCGCTCAAGGATGTCATCGAGGTCAAGGAGCGCTCAGACCCAGCCAGTATCTTGGATGGAACGGTGAAGCCATCCCGACGACTTTCAGAGAAAACAGCTTTGTCGTCTCTCTCGGTTCATGATCTACAAGCACGTCTTCTTCGGGGACAAGCTTGGGCAAATGAAGAATTCAGTCGAATGGAGACTCAGGTGGCTGAAGATGGCGGCTTCGTCGCGCAGATCTATGATCTCGACCAGGAGAACCTCAAGATTGAATCTATGGTCTTGGCCGGCTCTATGTCTTGCAAGCGGCTCGCTGCTGAGGCAGTTCAGGTGGCAGGGGAGGAGGAAGAAGTCTTTCTGCAGACCCGAACTGTGAGCCTCAATGAAGTGAGAAGGTCCCTCCCGTTGTGGATTCCTTCTTTGAAGACGGAGATTGACAACTTTGACAACAACCAGGCCATCCAGCGGATCACCGAGGCTCAAACGCACGCAATTCTTGAGGAGGCGGAGAAGAAGGGGGAACGTGCGGAGCTCATCCCGGGCATGGGGGTATTCACCAGAAAAGCCGGCGATGGTCGCAGACGCTCTCGCACTGTTCGCTGTGGGAACTACATGGAAGCTCGGGCCGGTGATGAGGTCTACGCTTCTGGTGCAGATTCCACTCAACTCCGATCAGTCCTTCGCTTGGCAGCGCTTCGCCAGTGGGACTGTCTCTCTCTGGATGTGAAGTCGGCTTTCTTGCTTGCGCCCAAGGCTCAGGGGGAGACCGTGATCGTTAAACCGCCTCGCATCCTTGAGGAAGCTGGGTTGGCACAGCCAGGGGAGCACTGGCTTATCACATCAGCCATGTATGGGTTGGTGACCTCTCCAAAAGATTGGAGCTCTTTCCGCGACACGGAGTTGCAGAAGATGATTGGCTCTTATGAGATCGAAGAAGAGGATGGCAAGGTCTGGGGGAGTGGAGAGTTCTCTTTTCGTCCAATGGAGGACCCAAACCTGTGGGCCATTCAGGAACTTCTGCCAAGCAATGATGAAGGTGAAAAGAAATGGGGGCGGGTTCTGGGCCACATGATTGTGTATGTCGACGACATCCTCATGGTGGGCTCCAGGAAGATTATGGAAGCAGCCTCTCAGACAGTGCAGAAGTCTTGGTCCACTGCTCCGCCCGAGTTTGCAGAGATCAATGGTTCCTCAATGAGGTTTCTGGGCATGGAGATTCAGAGGCTTGAGGATGGCTCCTACTTCCTGCACCAGGGGTCCTATGTTCGAGAGGTCATTGACCGTCATCCTGGGGGGAGTCTCCACACCCTTCATCAGGGTTCCGGAAGAGAGGGAGGAGGATGAACCTGCGTCTCTCCCGAAGGTGAAAGAAGCCCAGAAGATCACTGGTGAGCTGCTCTGGCTATCGGGGAAGACCCGACCGGACATTGCATGGGCAGTCATGCGGATGGCACAAACTGCAGTGAAGAAGCCTCGCTGGGCAGTGGATCTTGGAGAGGCTATCGTGGCCTACTTGAGGCAATCTATGAACTTTGGCTTGCACTACACCACCGAGGTCCCAGTGGATTCAGCACCGGAGCTGCAGCGCAAGAAGCCAAGACTGTTCAACACAGTTGAAGTTCTGGTTGACGCATCTTTTGGACCAAGTGATAGCCACAGCATCACTGGTATTGTGGTGCTCTTTGCCGGGCACCTATTCAATGGGAAAGTCACAAACAGACTTTGATGTCGTTGTCAACCGCTGAAGCAGAGCTGACCGCTCTGGTGGAAGGTCTTCAAGCTGGTCGGTCTGTCAAGGCCCTGGTGTCATTGGTGACTGATGGAGTGCAGTTGGAGCTCTTCAATGACAATCGGGCAGCGATCATTCTGGCTTCGGGAGCGGGTGGTGGCTGGAGGACTAGGCACCTGAGAATTCGAGCAGGAACACTAGCCGAGGCGATTCGGCTGAAGGAGGTGACTCTCGATCACAGGCCTGGCTCACATCTTTGGGCAGATGCTCTGACGAAAGCTCTACCTGCTCAATCTCTTGCTCGCTTCTGTGAAGGAGTGGGGTTGCGAGATCCTACTATGAAGACCGAAGTGCCATCCAGGGCTGTTGCAAACCGAGCTCCTGAGGTCATCAAGATGGTCAAGTCGATCTCTTTGCTTGCAGCTGGTGCCTCCTTTCTTCCGGTCTCCCAGGCAACGGAAACTTGTGAAGCATCACCTCAGCCTGAAGCCGCTGGAGGTGGTTTATTGAGTGACTCGCCGTGGTTGATTTTCTTAGCTGGCTTGGTCTGTCTCCTCCATGTTATCAAGGATGTGGGGTGGGGCGTTGCCAAAAGGCTGCTGTCAAAGGAGGAGGTCTTGAAGGTGAAGATTCTGGATGATCAGGCCTCTATGCCAGTCCGGGGAACCACGGAGGCGGCGGGCTGGGATTTGGCTTCGGCGGTGGCACTGGACATTCTTCCAGGAGAGCGTAAATTGGTTCCTCTTGGCATCGCTTTGGAGCTACCAACCGGGTGCTATGGTCGGATTGCCTCCAGGAGCTCATTTGCCGCAAGAGGAATAGATGTGGCCGGAGGAGTGATCGATCCCGATTTTCGGGGCGAGGTGAAAGTCATCCTGATGAACAATAGCTCAGAGGTCCTCTCCATCAACCCGGGCGATCGTGTAGGTCAGTTGATCTTGGAGAAGTTCACCAAAGTGGGCATCGCGGAGAAGCTGGCTTTGGAAGCACAGGAGTGGCCGTAAGGCATGTGAGAAGTGAAGCCCGTTCCATGGCAGACAGCCGTGAGGAAGAACTCTCTGGGGGACTTTGTGAAGGTGATCGAGGCGGAAGTGCTATGTCAGAACTGCCTCCAACTCCAACTCACGTCTTCTTCGATGGGATCTTTTGGGCAAGAGAAGGTGAAGCTATGGAACAGTTCCTGTCACGTTTGAAGACCCAGGAGCTGGCAAGCTACAGCTGGATGTTCCCAACAGCATTGATCCAAGAGCTTCAAAGACCATCTGCTCGAGGATCCGTCATGACCTTCGATCAGGAGGTCTCCAATGGCATAGTTGCGGTGCAGATGCACCGCCATGACACGTGGCGCAAGAAGCTCTAATGACACCGAAGCCTCTGCTCCACCACCGAGTGATGGCATCACCGCAGGGGTTGTCACCATTGGTGTCTTTGAAAGTGGTGGAACTTTTGTTCGTGTCGACAATCGGCGCGGAAGCAGGGCGATGTGCTATCTTCGGGGCCAATGGAAGGGAGCGAGCTTGTTCTTTTCTTTGCGCCCAGCTTCAACAAGAGTTCGCTGAGCACCAAGTTCGAGGAGGGTGGGAATCTGAGAGTGCTGTTGTTTGGCAGGCTTCTTTTTCCTTAGGGCTACCTGCATTCGAAATGGGGAATGCTGGTTTGTGGCCATGCAATTTGAGCCTTGCTTTTTAGAACACCTCTTGGTTTCTTTTTGGCGAAGTCACCCGAACCACGTATAGAGGGCTTGAGTCGTTCTTTTGAGATGCTCCGTGCTGCTCGATCCGAAGGTCACAAGTGGACTTGCGAGGGGAGAGCCGAAATCGAAGCACGAGCATGTGGTTTGAAGTACAGCATGAGTTCACTTTGTATACTTCTGAAGCCAGTTTTGTATGCTGAAAAGAAGAAGGCGGCAGTTTAGCAGCCGTGTGATGATAATGTCGATATTATACATAACATTATATAACTATAAATAAAACAAATATATATATATATATATATTGTGAAGATGTTCGCTGAACATCAGGTTTCGACATTTCATGTCGTGTTTCTTTTTTTGTCCGGACCTTAGATCCAACCGCCTTGAAGAAGGCGGGCTCGAGAAGCTAAAAGCAGCTGCGGCCGCGGGCGTTGAGTCGCCCATCCCCTTCGCGTTTCGACCTCGGTTGGAACCTCGTTTTTCCTTGCAGTGGACTTCGTGAGCCGCTACACCAATTCGACATTGGTAGCGGAGCCTGCGGGCTCCCTACCGGAGATCTACGCGACCACGAGCTCCTCACCCCGGCTGAGACCGACGGCACGATTGGCATTAGCAGTTCTCGCTCTCGCTTGGTGGAACCATCCACTACCTGTTCACCACACCCAGGCAGAGCCCTTTGTCCCTGTGAACAGCTACATGCCACCTCACGGACAGAAGAAAGACAAGCCGCCAGCATCGGGATCGAGCTCACAAGATGGCACTTCCTACATGGACCTGAGGGACAGCTACGTGCCAGTCTTCACCGGCCAACCGGCCGATTACAGAGAATGGAGGCAGAGAATCCAGCTCTACCACCGGAAGATGTCCTTGACCAAGAGGGCCAACGAAAGTGTGCTGAACATCGTGGGCTCCTTCACTGGAGTTACTTGGCGCCTGTTCCAAGATTGGGGCATCGAAGAACTGGAGAAAGAAGACGCCTTCAAGAAGGTCATCGAAACCTTAGATGCCAACTTCTCCTACGACGCCAAGGTACAGCTCCCCACGGACTTTGAAGCATACTTCAATCTGTTGCAGCGCTCCCCTGGCCAAACGTTGTTGCTGTACGTGGCCGACCATGAAGAAGCATACAGAAAGTTGCAACAGCACCGCATTGAGCTTCCAGCTTCGGTTCAAGGCTGGCATCTTCTTCGCCGCTCCGGCCTCTCAAGAGAGCAAAGACAACTCATCACCCTGAAAGCACCAGACCTGGAGAAGAACGCGGTGATTGAGGCTCTTTACCTGATCCTTGGCCAGGACTACAAGGGAGGAGGCTGGAATGCTGAGCGGAATCGCCGCTATGGTGGTGGACACTCCTGGAAGCAGAGAGCCTACATGGCTGATGACTATGAGGACGAGGCGTATCCAGATGATGATGGTTGGGAAGCTGGATACTATGAGGAGGATGAACAATGGGCTGAAGAAGGCCATGACTATGAGGCCTACGACGATGGCCAGGACTTTGACCACGACGCTGGCTACTATGGTGAAGAAGAACCTTGGCCCGACAATGATGAGGTCAACAGCCCTTCACAGATGGCCGCCGCATATGATGCTGCCTTCGCCTCCTACACGGATGCCCGTCGTCGCTTCCAAGAACTCAAAACAGCTCGAGGATACCTTCCCATTGTCGCCCTGACTGATGGAGGAAATGTCTCGCCGTCCAAAGGAGGATCTTCATCCAATGCTACCTCACCAGCTTCGGCTACCTCCTGGCGGACAAAAGGAAAAGGGAAGGGCGGGTCCAAGGGTGGTAAGTCAAAGACCACGATCCGCTATCCACCTCAAGGAGCTGGCAAAGCAGATCCAAAAGGGCGTGCAAGAGCAAACATGACCTGCCTTCGTTGCGGCCAAGCTGGCCACTGGGCAGCCAATTGCCCGCAGAGTTCATCGAGCCCAACTACACGCACTCCTGCTGCCGAACGCCCGGCATCATCAACGACCGAGGCCATGGCCCTGGAGCGAAAGATGGATGAGAGCGCACTCCTGATCTTCCAGGACTCCAATGGTGCGGAAAGGCCAGAATGTGTGATGCTTGACCCTGGAGCAAGCGCCTTCCTGTCTGGTTATGGGCCTTTCCGAAGATACCTCGATCACTTGAGCACCTTGGACTTCCCCATTGAGGTCATCAAGATGAGCAAAGGCCGACGCCGCTTCCAGTTCGGAGGCGATGCATCGATGTGGTCCGACTGGTCTGCTCACATCCCCACCTTTGTGGATGGCAAGTACGGCACCATCGAACTGTTCCTGCTGCCTGGCAACACGCCAATGCTCTGTGGCCGTCCGATCATCGAAGCACTTGGGATGACCATGGACTTCGCCCAGAGGCGACTCCGGATCGGCAGTTCAC
Organism: Durusdinium trenchii; assembly: GCA_963970005.1. NCBI lineage: Eukaryota > Dinophyceae > Suessiales > Symbiodiniaceae > Durusdinium > Durusdinium trenchii. The sequence goes on along the minus strand of CAXAMN010005435.1, from coordinate 319,238 downwards.
CATGGATGCCTGCCACCTTGGGAAGACAAGGTGAATACCTCTGGTCACTCACCAATGAGCACCTCAGCATCAACTACGACCCTGAGCGACCTGAGTTTGTCCTGAGGACCAATGACCAAGGGATCGAGCAAGATGATGACTACAAGCTCAACGACTTCATGCTGGCCGAAAGCGGCTTCACAGCGTTCGAGAAGGCTGACCTTGTTGATGAAGGGAAGACAAAGCCTCTCCGTCGTCATGAGCTGAAAACCATGGACGTCCACCTCACCACACAGCTCAACGACCTGTCTGCCTATGTCACCAAGGAACTACATCAGCCTGAACGACCTCGTCTGCTATGGGAGGTCTACTGTGGCAAGGCGCGAACAGCGCAAGTGGCTGAATCCTTGGGCATGGAAGTCCGCTGCTTCTCCTATGACACTGGCTGGGACTTCGAACAGCTCAGACACCAAGATGAGTTCCTGGCCCTACTTGAAGAAGAAGCGCCTGATGAGCTGCTCATTGCACCTGAATGCAAGCTATGGAGTCGCATGCAGTCACTTGGCCGTCGGACACCTGCTCAGAAAGAAGCTTTGAAGGCCGCTCGACATCGACATCACGAACGGCATCTCATGTTCACCCGACGGAGTTATCTTTGTCAGGTGAAGGGTGGTCGACACGCCACCATCGAGGCAGCCAAAGCACGCACTCTCCTGGCAGACCCGAGCTCTACGTGATCTTCCTGGTCGACGAGCCGACTTCTCCCAGTGCCGCTATGGAGCACAATGCCTAGATGATGATGGCATTTGGAAGCCAGTTCAGAAGAACACCACCTTCCTCACGACCAAACAGGCCGTCCAAGATGCCTTCACCCTCCAGTGTCAGCACGATCACGAACATTGTCCTTTGGAGGGAGCTGCACCCGGCTATGGATCTCGCACCCGATACCTTGAAGAGTACCAGCCTGCACTGGCTGCGACCCTGGCTGCAGCACTGGCAGTCGATGAACCTCCCATTCAATGGGAAACTGGACATGCCGCCGAGGATGAAAAGGAGACAACAAGCTCCTTGATACGACTTCGAAGCCACACCAAACAAGATGCCATCCGGACGGTTCAGCGACTCCACAGGAATCTTGGCCATCCTGCACCGGCTGCACTGGTCGAATTGCTGGAATCTCGTGGTGCTTCCGAAGCCGTCCTGCAAGCAGCAAGATCATACAGATGTTTTGCCTGTGCCAAATACAAGAAGCCATCACAAGCTGCACCAGCTGCTATGCCCACTGTGCTGAACTTCAACGATGTTCTCCAAGCCGATGTGATGTGGTTGAGGCGGGGCACCATCAAGTATGCCATCATGAGCTTGGTTGACAGCGCGACGCGCTACACTGCAGCAGTGCTGATCAACTCCGAGCACACCGACAACTACATCAAGGCACTTGAGCGTGCTTGGATCGCCCACTTTGGGCCACCTGCCACTTTGCTCACCGACGAAGGCCGTGGCTGGTTGAGCAATCAAATGGATGAATGGACTGCAGCACATTGCATCAAGCACTCAGTTGCCCCAGGTGAAGCTCACGAACGCCTGGCTCTGGTGGAACGCCGCCATGCAGTGATCCGAAAGTCTGTCGAGGTCTACCTTGATGACATGTCTGCCGACGGACCCTCAGGCATCCAAGAAGCACTCAGCTACATCATCCCACAGATGAATAGCACTCCTGGCGTCGCTGGTTTCTCGCCGGCTCAATGGGTGCTTGGCTATCAGCCGTCATTGGCTGGTGACTTGCTGTCTGATGCCACCCAACCGTCCCACTTCGGCGGAAACCAGACCTTCGAGGACATGCTGGCCAAGCGTCATGCTGCTCGCAAAGCCCTGAATGATGCCGACGCGGACCGTCGCTTGCGTCGTGCCTTGACCCTCAAGTACAAGGGCACCAATGCCGAGTATGCTTTGGGACAACAAGTTTGGTTTTGGCGCGATGCTCGACAACCAGATCTTGTCAAGATCCGCTGGCTTGGCCCTGCTCAGGTGGTAATGAAAGAGAGACGACCTCCAGCTGAAGGTGAAGCTGATGGACCAGTATCAGTTTACTGGCTGGCATTCAAGTCTCAGTTGATTCGCTGTGCACCTCACCACGTCCGTGCTGATGTGAAGAGCTTCGACCATGCCATTGACGACACCCAGAAGGCTCTCAACACTGTGCGCCAACTTCGTTCTCGAGGTGTGACCCGGTTCTACGACCTGCAGCGCTCCAATCGGCAGAACTTGGCCGACGTTGAGGAAGATGAGCATGGTGAAGGCTCCACACTTGACACAGAGTCTGAACATGAGATGGCACCTCCCAGGCAGCGTCCAAGACTGACCATGGATCCACCGATCCCGGCTGCTGCCAATACACAAGCATCAGCAGAACAACCACAAGCGCTAGCAGAACCACAGCAGCCCACGGCACCAACTGCTCAGGATCAAGGCCCAGTTGCAGAGGCATCCCAGGAACCGCCTGCAGTTCCAGATGATGAGGACGGACTGTCCTTACCGAGTCAGGAACCAAGTGAGGAACCCCCTGCAGCTACAACAACGCCTCACACACCAGCAGGGGAATCACAACCCAGGCTGGATCCTGCAACAGCAGCACTCTACGAACCGGCACCGGCAGAGACATTCCAGCAACAGCGTTTGCGCATCAACAGACAAGAGACACTCAGCTTTGCACCTTTTCGGCATCGCCGCACTCACGGGCCTGCGCCCTATGATGACACGGCCCACACCAGCCACGCGAGCGCAGAACAGCCAAACATACCACAACCACCAGCAGAACAGCTTGCTGGCCAAGGATTCTACTTGGAGAATCTTGACACCGCTGCATTGCCCACTGGTTGGCACATGGATGAACATGGCTACCTGCAGCTCGATGATCGTGTCACGGACTACTGGGAGCTGAAAGCTGGCTGCCTCATAAGGCATCACTTGATCCCTCGCCGAGGTCGCATGCACATTGAGCATCTTCCTGAAGATTGCCCTGTCCAGCTTGAACAGCTCGACCACATCAAGATCACCATGGTGCACCAAGCTGACGGCAAAAGCCGACTGTTTACCGATGATGGAACGATGGCAACTCCTCCTGAAGGCATCTCTGGCACCTGGACTGGGACTACGGTGTTTCAACTCACAGGCGACACCAGGCGAGAGATGGCTATGTATACTGGCATGCACACTGTTCGCACAAGTGCTCGCCAAGCCGCCAAGGACCAGAAGAAGGCCTACAACAAGAAGGTCAAGAAAGACAAAGGAGGAGTCAATGAAAGACTTCTTGGACCACAAGAACGAGCTCTGTTCAAGGAAGCCAAGGTCAAGGAACTCAAGTCCTTCTTCGACCATGGCGTATGGGCATTCCAAACCACGGCTGAGGCAGATGAGTCCAGGACTTTGACATCCAGGATTCTCCTGAAGTGGTCAGAGAATGAAGATGGAAGCCCAAGAGCCAAAGCCCGACTGATTGTCAGAGGCTTCAACGATCCCGATGCACTGGCTGGCACCATCACCACTTCGTCTCCAACGACCACCAGGTTGTCACGATCCATGGTTCTCTCCCTGGCTGCCAACATGCAGTGGCCCACCTGGACTGCCGATGTGAGCACAGCGTTCTTGCAGGGTAGACCTCAGACCCGAAAGTTGTGGGTCAAGCTTCCCTCCGAAGCCTTGCAGTTGCTTGGAGCATCAGAAGATACGAGGATGCTCCTGCTGAAGCCCTGCTATGGTCAAACTGACGCTCCACGAGGTTGGTTTCTTGAAGCTGTTGACCGACTCCTTCGAGCAGGTCTTCGCCAACATCCTCTGGACCCGTGTGCTTTCCTCATTTACGAAAAGGACGACAACCACTTCAACGAGAACGACCCCATCCATGAGGAGACAAGCACCCTTGGCCCAGAGAAGTTGTGTGGTATGGTCATCATGCACGTCGATGACATGCTTGGAGCAGGTTGCCCAAAGTCACCACGCTACAAGGCCGTGACTGACCTCCTTCGCGCCAACTTCTCCTTCAGAGAGTGGAAAGAAGACCTTCCAAAGCTGGAATACTGTGGCTGCGAGCTCGAGAAAACCCCTGAAGGGGGAAGACGCCTGCATCAGGAGAACTACTTCAGCAAGGTCAAGCCCATCACGATCCACAAGAACCACAACCCTCATGAGCCACTCAACGACCGAGAGCTCACTCAGGTCAGAGGCTTGTTGGGATCGATGCAGTGGCCCGCGGTGCAGACATCTCCTCACCTGCAATGTTCCACCTCAATGCTCTCCGGGCAGATTTCGAAAGCCACAAAGAACACCATCGCAGAATGCAACAAGCTACTGAAGTTTGCAAAGGATCACAAAGACGTGAGCCTCTTCTACAACTACATTGGCCACCCATCGGAGCTACAGTTGTTATGTTTCTTTGACGCTGGCTTCACTGCTCGTGCTGATGGAAGCTCACAAGGTGGCTACATCCTGATGCTTGTCAACAAGCAGCTGTTCACCTCAGGCGAGGACGGAGAATACCACATCTTGGACTGGCGAAGTTTCCGCACGCCTCGAGTCACGAGGAGTTCACTGGCTGCCGAAGCCCAGGCTGGCGGTCAAGCTGCAGACAGCATCGATTTCACATGTCGGTACTGGCATGCCCTCATGCACCCCGACCTCAAGTTGAAGGAGCTGCTCAAGGCACCATCAACACTGGTGCCGACGATGGTGACAGACGCAAAAGCCCTCTATGACTTCTACCACAGGGAAGGGGTCAGCTCTTCCGTGGTTGACAAACGAGTCAGCCTGGAGATTCGAGTGATGAAAGAAATGATGGAGGAGCTGGGAGGTCGACTACGATGGATGAGCTCAGAACGGCAAATCGCCGACGGACTCACCAAAGAGTCCGCAAGGACACTACTTGCTGCTCGCCTCCGGCATCGTCGCTTGAAGCTCACCTGGGATCCAAACTATGTGGCCTCCAAGAAGAAGTCGAAGAAAGAGAAAGAAAAGGCCATAGCTGAAACGACCCAGCTTGAGACCTCGCCCAACGACACTGTTGAAGAGCCCTTTGTCCCTGCAGAAGAGCCCATTCCTGCGAATGTCAACTTGGCTGAGTACCCAGAGATTTTTGAGTATGAGGAACAGCAAAAGTTCGAAGAGACTCCTGCCACCGCCTACCTTGCACAGAATGCGAAGGCCCTCACGTATGTCTTCGCCATGAGCCATGGCGGCAGCTGTTCCAAGAAGAACCTGACAGGTCGCATGCCGAATGTCCTCCTGGCACTATTGGTGCTTTCCTTGCTGGCTATGGCACAAGGCCAGCAGTGTGAGAAGGGAGAAGAGAAAGAAGAAAACAACGAACACCTATGGATGTGGCTTGCCATTTTGGCCCTGATCCACGTCATAGTCATGACCGGCATCTTCATGGCCGGCCGATGGAGTTGCAACACCGAGATTGCACCGAAGCCCAAGACCAAAGAGGTTGAGATTCAAAAGGATGAGCCTATCGTCCACCAGAGACTGAGAGATCTGCTTGAACAAGAAAAGATTCGTGCTGAGGAATCCCTACGCTCGGCACGAGAGTCAAGAGCCGCCCTGAACCTCCAGAATGATGAAGTGGTGAACCTTCGGGCACTGACCACTGACGGTCACCGCCTGATCCGGAACACCATCATGGAGATGGACCTGCATTCCTCCCTCTGCCCGTTCACCCGGCCAATCATGATGGCCTCGACAGGAGAGTGCTGGCACCATGAGACCTGCCACATTGTGAGGCAGATCACCTCCCACCTGATGACCCGAAGAGCATGTGCCTACTGCGCCTCCCTGCGACCACCTCCTGACCGGGTGGAAGACAACAGCGGCACGACGCTGAGGCGAGAGCTGGAAGCATGGTTGGCTGACGCCGACCCTTGGCGGCCCACTTGAGGGTGAAAACCACCCCCCGTGTGAAGATGTTCGCTGAACATCAGGTTTCGACATTTCATGTCGTGTTTCTTTTTTTGTCCGGACCTTAGATCCAACCGCCTTGAAGAGGGCGGGCTCGAGAAGCTAAAAGCAGCTGCGGCCGCGGGCGTTGAGTCGCCCATCCCCTTCGCGTTTCGACCTCGGTTGGAACCTCGTTTTTCCTTGCAGTGGACTTCGTGAGCCGCTACACCAATTCGACATATATATATATAATTATATATATGTATATTCATGTTTGGAGGAAGAGATGCATGACCTCCTTTTGATGCGACACCCGCGCCTGGCCCAAAAGTCCATAGAAGTACTTGCCCGGTCCGTCGAAGCATGCCCTCGGGACGGACATCGATTTAGGACCACTTCTGGGTGGGTGTGTATTTCAATAAGGAGACACCGGAGACACCCTGGCCCTGTCTGGGCAGACTGATCTATTTTTATCCATTTTCCAAACCTTCCATTGGTCAACCACTGACTCTGTCAGGCTGCCATCCGGTTCCGAACATCGTTTGGGCACGTTTGTGCCTCAAAAGAGGATGCTCTTGCGGGAGAGAGTCAACCTAATGTCCCATGAGAGTAAGTCACTTAGTCGCAGAAACATCTCTCAGTGAGATTCACTATTCAACAGGCTTTTAGAACCGTGGCTGAACCTGATCAACTGAAATGAAATGGCCACGCATTTGCAAGCCAAAATGATGCTCCTCACTCTAGCCCCAATATCTGTCCCAAGTGTTCCAAAGCTGCAAACATGGCAATGCATGACATCCGCAAGAGGGGCTTAAACTTGAAGAATCGATTGGAAAACCAAACAAGACAATCTCATACCAGCTTTAACATATGGATCTCAAACCAAGGGGCGTTCATTGATTTTTGCCTACTAGAAAGGGCTCACACAAAAGGTTATAGGATGTTATAGGTCAAACTTGCTGCTGTAGGTCCTTGCACATTCTTTTTGTGAAGGAACTCCGTCCATTCCGAACTCCGGGTGGTTCGAGTCCCCCTGGCCAGGCGTAGATGTTGTCCTTCTTGGACGTGATGATCTTGTCATTCTCAAAGCTGGCGAGCCGTGGTAGCTGCTTCGAGTGGCCAGGTCGGGCCGGGTGGTCTCTCAAGAGGCCCCACCTGAAGCCCCTTCTTTTTGTGGTCAGTTCTGGAGCTCAGTGGAAAGCCGCAAGAAGTAGTAGGAGGCCATCGCTAGTAACAGGTGGAATCAAGCGGATGGTCAGCTCGTCACGTTGTTCGCCGCGGCACCGCAGATCTGTCGGCAGCTTGGGGGGTCAATGCACCGAACATTGCCTCAACCCTGGGTCCGCTATGGCCGTGGCCTGCAAAGGAGTTTCAATCGCTTCTCCTGGCAAAACGTTCAGGTAAGAGATGGTACGAGTAAGAGAACCAAAGCTTGGCTGGAGAGAAAAGGGGAATCAACAATCTTTAGATACACAAAGATTACCAGTGTGAAACCATACCTTTTAGTCTACGGAAGATGCTTCACAGCCCGTGCAGACTGTACATTTGGCATGCAACTTGCGGCTTCAACAGAAAAGGAGTAGTAACCTGACCAGTGCCCACAGGCGAAGCTCAAACGCTGTGGGGCGGGAAACCATCTTGTCCACTTCCTTCTAGGGATCGCGGTTCGCTTCCACGCGCCCAAACCCGTTGGATCACTTCTCTCTCATGCAATTATATGAAACACACCCAGCCAGGATTCTGAGAAGAGAATCTCACCTTCAGACGCTCTTTTCCTCTCGACCCGAGTGCTTCAGCTCGTTTCGAAGCACTGGGACCCCAAACGCCGTCGGGCTTGAAGTCGAAGACGCGGCCGGTACCCGTGCGCTTGCCATCCACGAACTTGCCCTGGCGAGGGAGCTGAGCGAGCGGAGCTGTGCGCACAGTTCTGCTGCACAAAACCACCTGGAACTTCCATGTCACATGATCGAGTCCTGTGCACAAATACTGGGAATCATCTCAAATGATGCAGGATTTCTTCTAGACAGTCAGAGTCAGAGACCCTGTTTGGCCAAAGACTCATCTCATGAACTGGAATGATTGTCTTCATCTGCCTGGCTTTCGTTTGCTTTCTTTATCTCCTTCTCTCTCATTGTGAGGAGCAGTCCCAATGAAACCAGCCTCGAAGACCAAGCGGGACATATCGCCTGCGGTCTCGCTTGGCTTTCCGTCTCCGTCTCCTTCGGATCCTTCACTCCTCATGAAGAAACGAACGACCCCTATAACTGGGGTGTCTATATGAACCACCCCTTAAATGGCCTGGTATGCTTCTGACGTTGTTCATCAGCACCAAATGGACTAGGTCCAACGTCCCTGCACTCACCATCTCAACCGGCTCCACAGCGCTCGCGGGTCCCGAGCCCCGTCCCCCCGGAACCACCGAGCCATCAGGGTCTCCATAAGTGAGCTTGCCCTCGCCGTGGAACAGCCCGCGCTGCCACTGCCCCTCGGTGCTCGGTGCTTCGAAGACAGGACCCCTCGTTGCGGGTGAAGAAAAGCTGATCATTCGACAAAGATAGATGCCCCGAGAGCCCAACTTTGGAAGTTCTGGTGTTATTCATGTACAAAAGACACATTATAGATTGATTGAACAAGAAGTTTATCGTAGCCATGAAGGTGACTCTGCTGTACTTCGCGGCGCTAATGGAGTCTAATGGCATGGTAAGCCTCCACCAATGATAGCCATCGGCTTTTTTCACAAAGCATCACACATCAGTATCAGTGATACTTTAAAACCTTAATTAATGATAGTTAATGTAGACTCTTGATTGATAACCGCCCATGGGAAGGTTGATACACTAAAGCAAATCATGGAACACGTTGGACCTTCCATCTCACCATGTGCGTCGCCCCACTGCCCATCGTCTTGCGATGTCGTGTTTTCCTCTTCATCCTGCCTGTGAACCAACGTGCTGGGCAAATGTTCAGATCCCAACGGTGCGCCTCATACTTGCTGTAGCCCAACTTCGGTGCCAATTCTTCCGTGGCCTGGCCCAACGAGCCGAGAGTTTGGTGTCGAAGAACCGTCACCTCGACGAAAAGACACCCACGAGGGACGCGCTCACAGATTGCTAGGCCAAACGCTGGGGCGGTGACCCGGGGGGGGAAGGAGTTGTCGTCCGCCACTTGGGACCAACCCCAGCACCGACTCTACAGGTCTCCAAGTTCGAGGGTTGGGGCCCTGAGAACAACTGGGTGTCTGACCTGAGCTCTTGTGGGCCCTGTTTCTCGCTCTCCCATTGGTTCACGGTTCGAACAACATGGACCGCGACCTGGAAAACCTGTTGCAAGGATCACATGCATCAGAGAACTCTGTTTCTCTTTGAGAAAGAAGTTAAAGGGTAGCATCACGTACCGCCTCTGCCCAAAGGTATTGAAGCATGCATTCGAAGATGCTGCTGGAAGAACATGCTCCACACCCGCTTTTGAAGAACCAATAGGGGTTCCATGAGGTTCCTGGCCCGAAAGAGAAAGTCGTTGAACACCCACTTGAGAACCAGCCATCCAGACCAGTCCCAGCAGTTCTCAACTCAGGTAGCTTGACCGTTTCCACGCCGTGACCATGGCGGAGATTGTCTTCCTCAGGTGCTTGGAAAAAGCATGGGAAAGCCAAGAGACAGCAGGCACAACGCTCTAATGTGACCGACCCATATAACACCAACTAGGCGTGGCCCCTTTCACTCACAAATAGAAAAGGTCGAAAGACACACGAAACCGGAAAGCCGCACAAAATGATGTCAACATCAGTTGTTCTCATGCTGGATTCTTTGTTTGACCCCAAAAGTTCCTTGAGTGAATTTGGGTGGTCCAAGCAAAGATCCACCATGTCTCACAGCTTGTGACTCTCACGGCATACAAATCGCAGATTGCTGATCATCCATGATGATCCCCTGTAGTTGAAAGAGTTGAAGAAAAGGACTCCTCAGCCAATATAGGACTGTGAACTACGAGTGTGTTCATGGTTGATTGTTGTTTCTTCCCTTTCACCTCGAACGCCATGCACACATGGGCCATGGGCGGGTTGGGTCATACGCTCCGCACTGGGCATCCCGGGCGAAGTGGCCTTCATAGACCAATCCATCTTCTGTGCTGTACCTGGCTTCGGCTCGAAACCCCCATCGACTGCGCGGGCCCGCAGAACTCGAGAACGCACCAGGCCCACCAGGTCTTCATTTTGGTGGGCGTACTGTCGTACCTCAAATGCCATCCTGCCCAGCCAGGTGGGCCCCGTTGCTTTTCAAATCTTGGTCTAAACTGAATTGAACGGGCCTTTCGAGGGCTTTTGGATGCTTTTGGACATTGAGACCCCACCTGGTTGATATGTTTTGCAACGGCAAGCGCGCGCCTCCCTTGCCCATGGAACTTCCCGTGCTTCCAGTGTCCATCATAGTATGCAAGTGGCTTTCCTGCAACCCGACAAATCGCTTACAGAAAGAGGTCATGATGCCAGACAGTGACACAAGCAAACATGTTCAGGTTTTAGAAGCAAAGAGCTGGCAGTCTTTACGAAGGAACCTTCCACAAAAAGGTCTTCGTGGTGGCATTTAATTCCTTTCCTCTGACCATTCCAACCATTGGTTGGTAGCATCTGCATTTGACTCACTGGGCTCTATGAACCTTGACACCGGATCATCAATGTGTGTGACGCTTTCGATCCGCGACCATTTGACGAAAAACGTGGCTCCTTGCTTTCCATCCCTGTGATCGTACTGCGTCATCTGGCGTGCGTTCGTAGTCATCTGTGAATCTGTGAGGAGATCATGAGTTTGTCCACCACTCCCTTAAATGCTTCCCCCCCGAATTACACAGCTAGAACGGGAACTGATCGAATCTCATGTGACCTGTCTTTTGTCTTCATTATTATCATTATCTCTTATCTGCTTGGATCAGGCCTCCCAACTCAAGATTTTGAAGATTACCCCAAAGTCCAACAGACTCTTCATGAGAACGTTCAGCGTTTGATCATCTGAGGCCTCAACATCAGCTGGCGTCATCCAATGTCCAAATTCATTGCCCAGGACGCCAATTCTTCTGTCCCACTTATGTCCCAATTCTTTTGCAAAGACCACATGTTTCTTCCTGTTCTCTTGCCAAAAGCAAACCATTCTTCAACAAAAATTGTCCATTCGCGCTCGCCGATAGGGTCCAAACATCATGATGTACTTCATACCTCTGACAAGTGTTGGGGGGAACGAAAGGGCACGCCCAGGTTGACACAATGGAGACCAAAACATGTGAAGAATTCATGCGGCGCCTGTGCTTCTGATGCTTCATGGGTATCCAACAGCACTTTTGGTCTCACCGGTTTCTGGTGTCCCCACTCACGTCGCGCCAGTCGCGCTGGTCGCCGGCGCCTTGCCCTTGCCCCCGGGCACGCCCCGCACGTACTCCCCGATGTACTCAGTGAAGTCGGCATACCTGAGCAAGGACACTACTAGTAGCTCCTGGCATCGCTACTAGGAACAAGAAGCTATTAGGAACAAAGGGCATTGCAAAAAGGAGCAAGGACGCTAGTAGTAGCTCCTGGCCTTACTACTAGGAACGAGAAGCTACTATAGTAACAAAGGGCCTTTCTACCAGTAGCATTCTTGCTAGTAATAACAAGAAGCTACTAGGTTGGAGGCCACTGCTACTAGGAACAAGAAGCCTGAAAGGCCACTGCGGAGAGATTCCCGAAAGCTGTGCTTAACGACTGCACGTTTAAGGTGAAACGTGGTGAAACCACCCAGTTCCACGAGAGCTGGGTCAGCTCAATGAAGTAATTGAAGCTGACCCAGCTCCAACCGCTGCAAGCCAACCGAGCTTTCGAAGCTGTGACTTTTTTGGAGCAGAATATAAAGCAACTTGCAAAGCACTGGTGCCCAAAGAATTCCACCTTCAGTTCCTTACGGCGACAAAGCGATTGACACGAAACCGCAGGAGGGGCACCTTGCAGTGCCCTTCTGCATATGATTGGCATCACCGCCCTTCTGCTGGTAGTAGGCCTGGTGGGGCGGCCAAAGCTGGCGCCTTTAGTGCTACACATCGACACCCACGGCAGTGCAACACGTCATCCACAAATCGATTGGAAGACCTCCAAGGCAGGGGATGGTACCAGCACAATTACAAAAAGGGAAGACAAGTCTAAAGGTGTAAGAATAAAACATGGGAGAAAAGAAGTCAAGGAGGTGCCGCAGCAGCAACATCAGTCACGAGAACATCACACCCGGTTCCCCAACAATACCTGCAACACGTCGTTTTCTCTTTCCTTTTCTTCTTCAACCTTTCTTTCCCGTCTTGCAACATTCATCCTATGCGCCACCTCATACACTCATAAATAAAACCATATCTACCAGTACACATGCGATACTTGCACATGTTCACGATGTCGAAACCTTCCGGATGAAGACAACAAAATGTGCCACAAGAAGCGCGAAGTGCACGGGGTTCACCCCCCTCCAACTCCCCCCACTCACTGGGCGCGTGACCAACGCCAAGTCCGGCAAAGGATCTCCAGCCTCAGCTCTGAGGCTCTGAGGGTCGTCTGAAATGCGACGGACCCTCCAGGAGCGATCGGACACTACGAACGGGCTCCTGGCATCGCTACTAGCATTCTTGCTACTGGAAACAAGAAGCTACGAACGGAACAAAGGGCATCGCTACGAACGGAGCAATCGGACGCTACTCGCCATCCATTTTGATGCGAAGGGCCCGACCAATGGTCTTCCGGCCACACAACCACGGGTTCATGTTGGGCAAACGCGTGAGGGGGAGGGGGGCAAACGAGCTCAAGCTATGAGTTGAATGAAACTAAGAATCCTTTTTTTGGGACACAAATCGGACCGAAAGCTGAGAGCCTTCCAGATCGGATCACGGAGGATGCCCAGTCCGCCAACAAGAAAAGGCCCGCTCAGAAAGGAGCGTTTTTCTCACCACGTGGTACTGTAGTATGTAAATGTCTGTATTTTTCTGAGACTATGGGGAGAAGTGGAGCTGCTTCTTGGTTTTTGGACCTGAAATTTCGTCTGTTGGTTGTGGCCTCAGCCATGTCAGAGACAAAAGCTTGCACCTGTTGGTTGTGTGATCGCTTTTACTCGCAGACTCGGCCCGGACGAAGATGGAAGACTGGAACAACCAAGGCAAAACGATGAAATATCGTGACTCCATTTAGATTGATGAGTCACGCATCTAAATGTTCATGATCTGTACAAGATTGGGACTTCTTTCCTTTGAAGCTCGATGAATGGACCCGAGAAATCCCTTTGTCAAACAGATTCGCACGGATACTGCGACAGAGACCGATCGATACGAATCATGTTCTTTCTCAGTTCGCTCTGATACGCAACTCAAATGCTTGTTTTTGGCGACTCGCGACTTACAAAATAGAGACCTTGCAAGTATAGTCTACATGATCAAGTCGTGCCTTCACTGAATCGACATCTTGAAAACAACACCTCCACAAAAGAACACCAGGAGGGGGGGAGACTCAGGGTGTTTCCCTGACGTCCCGCCTTCTTCCTCGCTTCCCAACCGCAACCGGGGTCCGGACCGCTTGGACGCCCAAGGGATCGGTGGAGAAGTACCTGGGGAAACCGCCTTCTTCGAACACGTTCGCCGAACGCGACCGTTTCAACGGCGACAGTTCGGCTGTTCCGTTCGGTAGAGGTGAGGAACCCGTGAACATCAGCCTGTGAAAACACCAACATCATGCCAGCATTGAACCAAGTGTATGCAGTAGAAGTATATACGTATAGTAAAGTCCTAGTTCGTGTTGCTAGATCTTTGTGCGTCGCCCTGTGGATACCTTGAAGAAAAAGAATGGGGGTGACCACACGCCTCGCTTCAGCGCAGTGTTGGTTTCTGGAACTGAGATGCTATTCTGATACAGAGATGCTTCATGTCCAGCTGATTCATTTCCAACTGATTTCGTTGATTTGTTTGGACCTCTTTACGTACTCTTGAATGCGCTCTAGAAAATGCGTTGAAATACGGTGGAGAGCAAGCAAGGGCTTGCACGAGAGTGTCTGAATTGAGAAGTCAAGCCTGGTAAGGCTTGATATCATTGGTGGCATCGACATCGCAGGCTTGTGCTAAATGTGTTTTGAAGAACACACCCAGGTGTTCATCAGTAGCATTGAACAAAGATGTAATTATGCATACCCTTCGCCCGCCCCGGCATCAAACTCTTGAGATTTGTGGTCAAACCTGGTGTTGCTGATGAGCATAGTCCAGCAAACATGAAGTTCTGGTTGCGATATCTGAGTTCTTGGCCGGGCGAACTTCTGATCTCTTCTCTTCATCTGAACAGGACTCACCTGCCGTAACTTCCATCAAACGCACGACCGTGCACCGCCGTAACTGTGCAAATGCCTTAAGAAACGAAGGTTTCAAGCAGGCATGGCAGGCACTGTGACCCTTTTTCCCGAAGCAACATGTTGCCGAACCAAACGGTGCAAAGACCCATTCCGAACCGAAGGGGCCAACGTGCGTGAGAACGCGCCAAAAGTCGGTCAGCTTGACTCGGCTGGGGCCAACGGTTGGTTGCATCTCTGAAAGTCAAACATCTAGCAGCCAAGTAACAAACTCGAAAGTCGGATTCATATATTTTTGTTCGTCTCTAGTCTCTAGCCACCAAAAAGTCACCCAAATCGACGGCCAAACGCCCACTAAACCGTCGGAACCACCGGGCGGTGTCGGCAAAACCGGCCTTGTCCAGATCCAAATCGCGCTTGGCCTTTCGCTCGCCCGTGCGACTCTCCTCCTTTTGATGCCTCAACACAGGCCGGATCAGCCTCAAGATAGTCCGGTCGATATGGTTGGTCCAAATCTCCTGGGCTGCCCTGCAAGTTGTCATAGAGAGGACTGAACACCCGTGCCTCTTCATCGGTCATGTACCAATCCTCAAGCAAATGATCGGAATCCAAAGACCCCAAGGGACCTACCGAACATCACATGCTCCCTAGGGCTCCAACCATATCCTCAACACCTTCTTAGAAGGTACGACTGGAGCTTGCTAGGGGCTCTGTCCCCCTCTGGCAACTCTCTGTCTAGAAAACGGACTCTTTGAGTCTCCAATGTGAGAACATCGCATTACTGTCATTACTGTTCAATCAAATCGCTCAATATTGTTGTACGATAAAAACACCGATAAGCATCAGTGCCTTCAGTGCCTTTCTTGGCAAACATGAAGATCATTCAATTTGAGTCTGAATAATTGCTCTACCAGGAGTTCAAGTACATTGGCCTAAAAGTGACCAAAAAGGGTCGTCCCGAAACTTTGGACATCCTTTAAATGGTAGAATCACCACCTAATTAGCGGCATTCTTCCAATATATCTATACTGACATTTACTCCATTTTACTCCCATGTACTGCCACTTGAAATGTCACTTTACTAGTTAGAGCATGGCTTTCCGTTGATCTCAAGCCATTGATGCCCGGTTTGGGAACTTCCCAAAAGGTCTCCATCGGTGCCCATCGGTTTGCACCGGTGTCCCGCCCTGAGCTCTTCGACCGACGCCCAAGTGCCCTCAAAGCTCAGGATAAAGACCCTGGGCGCGTAGGGATTCGGTCGCGACAAATGGACGAATCTCCCTTTTTCAAGTGTCCAGACTGGTGTCCAGGTGCTTGGTGCGAGAAAGGGCTCTCCAGGGCTTGGTGGAGTTGGGCAATAAAAGAACACTGCTGCGACTCGGAGGCCGTCATGGCGTGCAGCCCCATATCGACCGTGGCATTCAGAGATCCACAAAAAACAGTGTGAAATCAAGTTGGCAAAAATCTCACACACATGGTCATCCTGCCAAGTCTTGGGGGGCCAACTGTGTGGGACGTTTACCAACTATGCGGGCGCACGCCCGACGCGTACTACAAAAAAAATACAGACATCTGCTGATGGGCAATTCGGAACTGTCATTTCATCTCTGTGGGATGGACAAGCAACAAGAAACAATGACAACAATGACATGCAGCAAACACACACACACACACCATCTTCTACTAATTGACACGACCATCTTTGCTAGTAACAGGTGCCTTACTAGTAGTAACAGGTGCCTTTACTAGTAGTAACAAGAAGCTACTAAAAACAAGTGCCTTACTACTAGTATGTGTTCAAAAGGGAACATCGGACCTCATTGGACCGAAAGGACGACGGAGACGAGACGAGTCTCGGTGCCCGCGCGGGTCGAGGTTGGGTAAGGGCACACGGCCAGGGCTCAAGCCCTGATGGTCCATCGTCCTCACCAAACGACGTCATTGGACGGATGGAGTGATGACCGTGACGATGTCTTTGTGACGATCCATGGGGTGCACTCCGTCACCCCCGCGCATTGATGAGGTGCTTTTGGAATCACACAAGGAAGACAAGGAACTGGGACTGGTGTTGTATAGAAAGGCCAAAGGAGAAGGAGAGAAGCAGCCAAGTTGTTTCAAACAGTGAACACACTTGAGGGCCAAGTCGGCACTTCTGGCTGTGGCACTTTCGCATCACCGGCCGTCCTCAAGGACTGAGACACCGCCTTTTCCAAGCGCCTGAGAAGTCGAGGCGTAAGAATAAACGGAGGCCGTTCGGTGCATGTGGCCAAACGTGGCGCATGCGAAGTTGCAACAACTTTGTGAAATCGTCTTTCTTTCTTTCTTTTGACCAACTCCTTTTTTTCCGAAACAACTGGAACAAAACACCAAGCCGGATTGAGTGTAACACAGGATTTGTATATTGGAGATACCTGGAAGCTGAATGATTCTCATCGTTCCTAGAAGCTGCTGACAACATGACGTTCAAACAATCAGGGAGGGGGATACTTGCCCTGACCTAGCAGTGTGTCATCAAGGAAAATTGGAGCACAGTGCATTTCCTTGGCTTCCTCCTCCTCCTCCCCCTCCCCTCACGCAAATCTGTGGCCCTATGAAGCACCGTTTGAACCTCTCCAGGAGTAAACCTGGATCCAGCTGCGCCCCAGGGGCACCGGACATGGTTCCCTGGCCACTGAAGAGGTCATATTCAAACTCGCCTTCATAGACCTCGCCACGATCCACGCGAGCGATGGAACCAGCGATTCAATCCGATCGGTGTTCCGGTCGCACTTCCGCGCGTTCTCGAACCTCTGACGGACCAAGGAAATTGGGGAGGTGTTTATTTAGTTTTACATAGTTTTACCTTGTTTTCGAAAACACCAGGGGTCTTGTAGAAATAGTAATTTCCCGTGCCTTAAGCTGGTCACATGCAGGGTACCATTCGAAGACTTGGAGGGTCCACTCGAACTTGCGAACGGATCCCTCCGAACCACCACGCCACGATCCGGTGCTGCCGCTGACGCCGAACGGCGTGCCTTGCGAACCCCGGAGAACTGGCGATCGCCAAAGGTCTTGCCTCGGACGAGCTCGAAGCATCAGCATCTGCTTTGGAGCGCATTCTGTATATTTCATGCGCGATCCGTCGCTAGCGGCCCCCGGTCACCATTCGAAAAAGTCACCGTTTTCATGCGCCTCTCCTATCTCACCCTTCTGGGCATCTGTCCGATGAGGTGTTCCGGTGCCTGAAACCGGTGTGCTCAGATCGGGAGGGTCCGACCACCTCTGAGTCCCGGGCGCTGTCGATCGGAGTTGTCCTGCTCCTTGGTGGAACGGCCAAAACCGTTGACCGTTGTGCTGAAGGCTTCTTAGCTTGGAGCCACTGGCGGTGCAGGTCGCCACCGGAATCCTAAAAACACCATCCTCTGCCCCAGGCCGAAGAGAAGTTCTTTCCAGTTTGTAGACAAACCGAAGCTACACAAGCGTGGAGGTAGTTCACCTGGCACTGGCACCAGTCAACCAACTATTTTGTTCTGGATAAGGTGTGTCTAAGAAACCAGGCAAAATACATGCTTCCAAATTTGGAGGGAAGGTACGTGATTCGCCGACGAGGCAAGCTGAACTACCACCACATCCAGGCGACACCCCCCCCCTCGGGGTGCATGTTCCTCTGGTGGAAATTGAAGCCAAACAGAACTGCTGGGTGAACATCTTGGTCCCTCAAAATCGGATGTGAGATTCGGGTTCGACCCTTCCGTCCATATGAGGTCTGAGTTGTATTCTTTTATCAGCAACTGCAGGTCATGTGCTTCCGAGCGACCCATCGCAACTCGCCATAGCCGTGGCGCTTGCCGTCTGGGCGGCGGAAACACATTTGTGGGTCACATGGGTCACCACATGGCTTTGTAGACACTCGACACACATCTACACACGCGCAAAAGTGGACTGTTTTCAGACTCGTGTTGCGGGGAAGTCCTTAGTTCTGATGCAAATACTCTTTGATTGTACGTTTACTTCATTCTTTGGCATGTTCAGCTATGTTAACATTATAAGTTTACTTCTTCATTTTTTTGGCATGCTCACCTATGTTAACCTACTAGCTCGGCTGTGTGGCACAGGGAATTTATACCAAGCTGGAAGACTGTTTTCATATGCTCTCGGTCGACTCTGAGCTCGCCACTCTTCCACTCACCCTTGTAGATAGGCTTCACACCATTGGCCATGTCCTTTTCGGCGATCAGAAAGAAAAACACATCATGGCAGCTAGAGGGGCGTATGAGAACATCATGGCTCCGTTCATTGGGCAGTTGGAGTTCTTCTTGGAGCCTTGTAGGCCATGGGCATGGGCACTGTTGACCAGTGGCCAGGAGTGAATGAAGGTTGTGGAGGTGCTCCCCCGAGCCTGCCTGCTTCACATCTGGAGTGATGAAGGGATAGGAGGTTTGATCAAAGACATCGAATCTAGAGACAAGAACAAGGTATGTGATGACTATCATCAAAGACATGGCAAAGTTCCACCCAAGCAGCCTCAGCAAAGCTAAACAAGCTTGGGATTTGAGCGTTTCAACATGTTTCAACGACATGTGTCAACCGACTTCAATACCCTTCCGTGGTGAACCACTTCTCAAGGCGCAGTTGGGCGCCTGAGACCTAACGTGGACAAGTCAGTCTGCCTGCTCTTCCCTAATCCATGGGATCGGATTGGAATTCTGCCTGCATGGGATCGTGGGATTTCTTCAAATTTCTCGAGAGGTCAATATTCAACTTGTTACTAGTAGCTTCTTTCTCCGTTCGTAGCGATGCCAGGAGCCCCGAACGTAGCGTCCGAACGCTCCGTTCGTAGCGATGCTCTTTGCTCCGTTCGTCCCGTCAGCGGAGTGACCGGAGCCCGGAGCGAACGGCCACGGAGTCCCGGCGCCTCGTAATCATTGTAAAGACTTCCTTCTCCGTGATAGAGGTGGTTGTCCCTGGCCATCCGAATAGACGTTTTCTGCGCACATAGCGGTGCAAGGAGTTGAGTAAAAGTGAGTCTTGGCACTTTGCTCCAATCTTCAGATGTATATAGTCTTCTTAAAAGAGGCGGTCAAATGCGAAAGGAGAGTGACCATCAATGAAGATGTCCAGTCCGCAGGTGCACAGAAACGAACACCTCGCTGGAACCTCATCATGTAAAACAAACCTGAAGCGTAGACTTAGACAGTAGAATCTGGGGCAACCCTGGCCTTTAAGCTAGATTGACAATTGATTCATCAAGGAGGATTTCCTTAGAGAAAATCACACATGCATCACCTGGCACTTGCTCAACCCTTCAGGTACAACCACGTCACCTTCTTTGTGTTCTCTTCCCAAAAAGAACAATGAAGCGAATCGGTGGATATTCCCCCTCTCTGGTGTCCCTCTCTTCAAACCAGCCCGGTGCTCCCGTTACCGAACGGTGCTCAAAAGGCTTTTATAAGAACGGACATGGACCGAAGAGAGCTCTTCTTTCCCTTCCGACCGAAAAAGCCGCGCGAGAGCGACCAAGCTCCACGGTAGGTCTTACCGTCCGGCCAGCGCTGCACACCATTATTCCCTGAGCGCATGTACCTCGAGTCATAGAGGTGATGCGAACAGACTGGAAGAACGAGATGATCGATCGATGTTTCTCAACCTATGTAGCTTCTTGCTACAATAGTCGTAATGGCCTCCACCCTAGTAGCGATAGCCTCCACCCTAGTAGCGATGGCCTCCACCCTAGTAGCGATAGCCTCCACCCTTGTAGCTTCTTGCTACTAGTTTGGGCCGAACGAACCTGTAAATTTAAACAAGCCCGAAAAGTGGCTTCAAACGAAGAGTGACCGAGGGTTTATTTTCCACACTGCATGAGCAATCCTTGCAATTGAATTGGAGTTTACGGGTGAGTTTATGGGTGAGAATGATTTCGATACCTGCAACCTCACGGCTGCTTTTCTTGGTCGGTAGATCAACATAATACCTTTATTTAGGGCTGCGAACCACACAAACATCCGCAACCAACATTAACATCCGCTTAAACAACACGTGCAGGAAAAATGCCCGTGGCTCACCAATAGAAGCCTGTCACTTGTGTACAAACGCCTGTGGAATTCACACAAATCAGAAGACTAGTGACTAGAGAAACATCCGCAGACTCAAATAAATATAAGGCTGTGACTCCCAACGATGTTGTTCACGCCGCAAATCACAAGCAAAGGAAGTTCCAGGTATATGTTGATTGATCATAGGGCCCGGAAGTCCTATCCGAACTTGAAAACCGAACTCAACCGGCACTCCCATGGGACGGTTCTCCGCTCACGGGAACCGTCCCATGCGTCCGCGGCACACGCCGTCCAGAATGGGATGGTCCTCACCGAGCAGCTTCGGAGGCTTTTTCTTTGGGGTTTCACAAGTGCTGCGCGTGTGCTGCGCGTGCATGTGCACTCAGCCAGTTGAGCCTGCTAAGCCAGGCTTCTTGTGGTGCTCAGACGTGGATTCTCTTGAACATAAATCTTCATGATTAGCAAGGTGAGATCAACGGCAAAATCCGTTGCCATGGTGCATCTTTCCAAATCTTTCAGGTTTGGTGATTGGTGGATGAGATTGGCCAAAGGGATCCTTCATTCGTATCAAACCATGTCAAATGCGGAGAGATGATTCGTTGTCCGAATGACTTGCGGCTTCGCTCTTGGCCGTGCGAAGAAACTCCGGTCGGGGTCGGTCCATGGTGCTGCCCTGATAGAAGCGGATCCACTCTTGCACCGAATCCTTGGTGCATGGGCAGACTCAAACCATGTTGCGGGACATGTAGAATGAATTGAGTTATAGGGGTAGAACATGGTTGACCATGCAGGTGAAAAAAAAGAACTCGCAAGCATCAACCGAAACGCTGTATTTATATAGGGTATCACATTGGTCTTTTGGGTCTTATGCTCTCATGACATGATTGATGAAGGCTGGATTCCTCGAACTTCAGGGCTTCACTTTCTAGCCCGCAACGCCGAACTCGAAATCAACGGTTCGGGGGGGGTCTGCAAGTATCCAAAAGTCCTTGATTGCCCTAGGATTCGATCCACTAGTATTGATTTCCTGAATTCCCGAACAACCACTGTTCTATAAAGATTGCACACTACTAAACGATCAACACACTTCCAGGGTCGTTCTTGGGATCCAAACCATTCCACAGTCTTTGATGACCTGGGCTGTGAAGCTGTGTCGCTCGCTGAGTCGCTGTCCATCCAAAGCCCCAGATAGACCCGTGGGGTGTCATGTCCACCAACCACTGAAGCCTTCATCGAAGGAACGTGTCCAACACGTCCAACACGGGATGGACTGTCGGAGGTGATAGTTTTTGGCAAACTTTCATGTCGAAGAACTGGCGTGTTTTGGGGAGAGCTGGCGGATTTTGAAATGGATTTCTCCTCATGCTTCTGGTTGACTTGAAGGATGTTTGTTGTCTCTTTCCTGGCGGCTTCACGGACGTGGCTTCGTGAATGTCCTTCACGGACGTGCCGCGGGAACGGCGAGTCAAACAGCTGGGTTGGCTCCAGATCTGACCAGGTGAAAGGACATCCGGTAAAACAGCAACCGAAACCTGCGTGGCAACGAGGTTATACCATATGACCAAGGCCTGACAAGTCGTACCAAACACACAAACGCAGTGGTTAGTGTAGCTTGAATTCATTTCATCAGAATGAGACGACAGCGCTGTACCAGTTTTTTCACGCAGCCAGCCCGCCAGTGCCCCGGACGGAGCAGGACCCCGCGACGAGTCCACAGTCCACGTCCCGAGCGTGCCGACCTGCTTCCACATCGCGAGGTATTGGGGCACCATGGCCACTTGCAAAAACCTGACACGGCGATGCTTGGGGCGGTGTTCTTCCGCACTTGTCTGATTTCCGGCTTACAAGGTCCAAAAAACGATGTGCTTTCCTTTTTGGGCCGCCTCACAAACCTTCGACCGAACGTGCACAGAATAGGCCGAATGTGCATGTCTTTTAATTTTAACGTTCTTTAGAAACCACGTTTGTTTGAGTCTTCATCAAAAGGGCGTCTCATAGCACTCCAATTCCCTTCTATAGGTTGCAATTGCAAACTTGAGTCACTAGTGCACAACAATAATCATCCTTCTCCACTGTATTGCAACACTGAATTTGACTTCCTCCTCAGTACACAATAGCCTTCTCTTTCCACCAAATCCTGAAAGCATATATCTCAAGTCCTTTCATTTATCTTCCAACTCCTTTCCCTCTTTTGACTCACCAATTTGATTCTTTCCAACTGCAAGGTCCAAGGTTTGCTATTGCGGCAGAGTGTTTTGCTGCAGTCCTTTCTACACCATCAGCGGCACAAAAGCACGGCTGGGCGCAGGCTAGTGCGCTTCCTGTCTATCCAAAAACGTCTTCCCAGTGTCACGGCTGGGCGCCCTGCTCGAAATTCGGATTCGGTTCCTCAGATGTCACCGACGCGTCGACGTGTCTCTCAAAGCCACTGAATTCGGGATGGAGTTGGGAAGGAGTCGTCCGAAACTGACGACGTTGCGTCCGAAAACGCTGAAAAAGACCTGAAGTTGCAAGCAAACTGGCGGGTTTCCCTGCGACTTTTGCGATCCGGCCAACTCTGCTCGAGTCCACGCAGGCACGATGGCTCCACTTCGTGAACAGCCATCATTGATGACTGGTGAACGGTGCGACTTTTCGCTGAGGATTGAGGATATCATGCCTAAAGCAGCGAAAAATACCAAACATTGCGCAGGGTTATGGTATAGCCACAATATTAGCGGCCACTTCAGCGAATTTATTGTCAAACCTTTGCAGAATCTCACTCCACTCCTACCAGTAGTTGATGACCTACAGGCCGACAAAACACACCGCAAGAGCAAACAAATCCACGTGGTAGCTGAAATAAGTGTAAATTGGTAGAGAAAAGCACTAATTTTCCAGCATGTCAAGTTACCCTGTAGTGTAGATTCTTAATTAATAACCCTTCCATTTGGATTGAACAACCTCCTCATATATGGAAGGCTTATTATTAAAGTCTGCATTGATTACAGGTACTTCACGGTCTATGGTTTACACCCTGTCACAACGTACTGCTTTCAGATTTGCATTCAAGGCTCCCAGTCAGGAGAAAGGCCTTTCTTCACCAGTCTCCACTCCTTTCCGCTGGAGACTCCACAGGGTTGAACATGGGACCAGTTACATCACACCGATCTAAAACATGGAAAAAACCATGGAAATAGTTTCATGTTTTATGCAAATTTTTTGCGGTTCTTTTTGTTTATGCGGACAGCTTCATTTCTTTTATGCATGTGATTATATATATATATATAGTTGTTGTGTTTCTTTTAATGCCAATCCATGTAACAATTGTTCCATGCCCCAAAGAGGAAAAGGACACCCTTCACCATCGAACCTTTTTCGAGCTTTTGGGAACCCTTCACCATCACCCTTCACCATCCACGACCCCGCCCCCGCTCCGGAGAGTTCTCGAAGTCTGGATGGACCTGGCGAAAGCGGCAGAACGGCCCAAACGACCTGTCTGCCGTGATAAAGACCTGTCTGCCGTAATACCCCTTTCTGTTGGGCCTCTGTCTGTATGTCATATGACACAAGTTACAATATATTTGGATCTAATGATCTAATTGGGGTCTGTATTGATTTGGAACGTATTGAAACACTTACCCGATGCACGACTGTTTGGATCGGGTGTTCCACAAAGGAGCCCTCTCTGCTGTACCTGGAAGCGGACCGTCTGCCGTTGCTCTTCTCCTGATGAGAAAAGACAACTGTCAAAGCAGCAAAAAGGACAAGTGTTTTGACTTAACCAAGTGGTTGGCCTAAGTGGTCAAACACAATTTTGCTTGTATTCATCCTTTGCGAGAAAACGGGATCCCCTTTCGGCCGTTTTGGATGCGTTCCGCATCTTTTCAGGTCACGTTCAGCTCCAGCGAGAAAGGTCTTTCACGATGTATATTCAGTGTCTTTTTATGCTCGGCTTTCCTACAGTAGTAGATGGGTATCTTAGTGATGGAAGATCACATTCCCAAGCACCGAAAAGCAGAACACTGCGGACTTTTCCTAGGTTCAACACTTCTTCCACCAAACCGTCGTCACTGAAGAACTGCTTGCCTTAGTTTCATCCACCTCCAAGCAGCTCCCCACCAGTCTGTCTACCCCATCAGTCTGTCACCGGAGTGACCAAAAGCCCAAGGGATCAGGGATGGTCGCCCCCCCCGAGTCCATCTGCTTCTCCTGCCCCTGAAGTCTTGGCAGCGTCCATGCGGATCTCCTGACCATGCGCATCCCTTTGGTTTCAACTGAGAAATGGCGCTGCTTCGAGAGGCGTTCATGAAAACGCCGAAAAAAGTCTTGAGGAAGAGGTGCAATCTTCGGGATTCCCAGCAACTCTTAAGATGATTTGTGGAAGAGTGCAATTCCGCCAGTTCGTTCTAAAAGCTCGCTTGGATGTCAAGGAGGTCTACAATCAGTTGGTTGGAGGTGCAATACCACCTTGTTCTAGTGGGTTCTTGATTTTAGCAAACGCTTTGCTGGGAGTGAGATGTGCCCTCCAACAATACTAAGGTGCTTCTGCGGTCATATAGCAGTTTGGAATAGATGCAAGACTGGACCCTCTTCAAATACATCTTGGAAAGCATTCTTACCGGTTTGGGACTGCCAGCACCACGAACACAAAGACTGCTTGCGATCTCACCTGCTTGCGATCTCGTCACTTTGTCACCCTCGTCGCCGGACGAACGAACTGCACCGGGTTCTGCGAAACATGGCAAATCTGCGCCCCCAAAGCAAGTAACAAGAAGCTATTAGAAACATCACTAGTCATTCATCTTCTTCAGCGATTTTGTGCACTATTTCACCACCTGAACGGTTTTGGAACCGCCAACGCGCAGCTTGCACTTGGCTTTCGGTCCTTCCATGTCCTTCTTCTCACCCTCAAAACCGCACCGTCCATGCTCAGCTCGTGCAGCACGGAACGCGCCACTCGCATCACGGAACGCGCCAAAAATGCATCAAAACGCTTCGCGTCCCACGTCATCGTGGCTCCTTGATGTAGTTCAAAGGAATCTTGAACTTTGCCTGCAGAGTTTTGGGCAAGACATCCGAAATTCTTCGTTGGACGAATTGGACACCGGATCTGAGATCCTGCTTCGGGAATTGACATGTTTTTGAATGCTCATCTGACTGCTCTAAAGAACCTTCCTTGGCCGTGGTCAAATCACCACTCCCCCCCCAAAAGGCTTTGGTACTCCCAAAAAAGCTCTCCAAGCTATCCGACACTTCCTTGCTCACCGCTACCGCAACTTCTTCTTTTTGGGCTCGCGCCCAGAAAAAGAACATCCAACATGATCCAACAGGTGGTTTTCCATGCACGTTTCGCGTTAGAATTCAGCGGCGAGAGGCCAAATTGGATTGAGCATCTTCCACTCCATCACCGGACATGGGGATCAATTCTTGCAAGCCAATGCCGCCACTCATTTGCACCTGGGTGCGGTGCTGGCGTGCCGTCTGAGCGAACGACGGATGGCGGTGTCGTCTTCGGCAGTGCCACACGCCACACTCTTGAACAGAAATACAAGAATGGACTTCCAGCAACACTGACGCTTTGAGGGGTGGGTCAAGCGTCTTTTGACTTTCAATGAAGGCATCCACTCTGGCCAAATAGCTAGGAGAGTGGTTTAGGTCCGGCCGGAGGATATCAGAGTCAGAACAGCTCCACCTCCCTTCTTGTGACGGGACTGCTCCTCTTTCTGGGACCGCTCACTCCGCTCGGACGTCGCACGTCGCGAACTGTTGTCTGAGACGGTTGACTGACCGTCGAGCGAGCGCCTTGGAAAGGCCGGTTTCGAGGGTCCGGCATCCAGCTTGGAGAAGACGGATTCCACCCTGGACACGCCGGTTCGTCCCGAGAGAAAACATCTTCAAGACAGAAGATTTCCTTCGAAGACGGAGCAATGGCCACATGATGCCGCATGGATGTACGTGTTTTCAACCCCCATCTCTCCAAACCGTGCACCCACTGAGATAGTGGCTTCCTCGAAGAAAGGGATCCATGTCGATGAGCGACGAGCAGCTGAACTTTCATCCAATGAACACCTCGAGATCTTCCAAACCGTCCTCGTTGACCACCGTGACCACCCATGTCCAAAGAGAACTTGATGCAGCATATCCCCCGAGGAAGGCCCAGTATATACCTGGATCTTCCAACTGTGCAAAGTGTTTGCCTTTCAACATGCTGCACAGTTGGAAGACCCAGTACATAACCACATTTCTTCCAAGACAGGCCACGAGCTGGGCTGGGCTGTGTTAGATGCATTCTTCCCGCTCACCGATCCGCCTCGGACCCACCAACCCCGCCTCGACTCCAAGGACATGTCTGCATCGATCGCACCCTTCACCCTGTCGGTTTGAGACGTGGCGGGGCTACAAAAGAGGCTCATCCCAGTCCCGGTCGGTGTTTTGGGGGGGTGTAGCAGTGCAGCTAGGAGACCGAAGACCCTTTTGGCCCTTTCTTCAGAACATAGACCAGTCATGACCAGTCTACCCATTGCATCCAGGTCTCCCTATAATTTAAATACACGATTACCCAAATCGCCCACATGCTTTTTGAGAACAAAACCGCGGTAAACTTTGCCAGGATCACCTCTGCTGGGTGGTGAAGCGCAGAAGCAGCAGTCGGGAATCCCTCACAAATTCCTGCGAGCCGCGAGGCTGGTCGTGACGTAGGTGTTCGCACGGAATCAACTGCTCAGACGACTTCAACAGCAGAAGTCTGTGCTGAGAACTTACTCAACATAATGTGTGAGATCTTCTGAGCAGAATGCTGGTGAGTTGCCCAGAATTCAAACACCCCTTGTATCCCCGTGTTGACCATCGAGAGATCTCGAGAATCCGCATGACATCACCATGTCTCAGTACCTAAGACCTCACCTGGGCCTTGACAACTGCAAAATGTTCCGAGCTTTGTATTTTCACGGTATCTCGGCCATGTTGTGAATAATAAGAGTTCCCTGTGAGTCAATGATCCTTTCTTGACTAAGTAGGACATGCGATCTATATAACTTTACGTGACACCCGTTTTGTGGGTCACTTGGCGTGAAACTTTATACTTTTCCGCTTCGGAAGTGGTGTGCTTCGTCACAAAAACTGACCCCCAGCCCCAAATGGCCAAGGTGCATAGATTGAACCAAATCGTTGGCTTTTTTTTTGGGGCGAGGGATAGCTGGGATGTGGCCTTCGTGTTTTGTTTCGTGACCCAGATGGCACCTGTCCAAAAGCGCCCAAGCACCGTGAACCCCGTGACTGGCCTCTTTGGTAATCTCGAAGCCGTCACTGAGAGCTGCCCAACTGAGGCGGGCGTGGGTGTTAAAGAAGTGTGTGTGTGTGTGTCACACTCTGTTTCTAAGAGTCCAGTTTTGTTCACCTTCACCGCAGGGGACCGGTCACCACCGATACTGCCCGTCCAACAAAGAGGGTATCGGTTGGTGCTGAAGCAGTGGAGGACGCTCCACTGTGTACCTGCATCAAACGCAATGACTCCACTGGTGTCCCTTGCCGCTGTTGGTTTGTTTCCATGGTGGTTCTTCGCATGATATCCCCCCAAAACAGGTTTCCTTGCACGGCGTGAATTCAGTCTGCTAAGTAATCAGTAACTAGTTTTCTGCAGTCACGCGTCAACCTTTGTTCAAACACTTTCAAGTACTCGGACTTTTCGCCTTTCGGTTCACTCTTTCCTTTCCTAGGTCTGCTAAGTATTCGGTAGCTGCAGATGTGAAAAAAACCTTTTGTTAAACAATGCGTTTCCGCGGACTCTACCACCTTTCGGTTCCATCGCCGTTTTCGAGCTGGGAACTGAGTTAACTGAAAACCAATGTCAGAGTGTGAACCTGCGTGCACTTGAAAGGCCAATCTCATTGGGATTCTTGAGGGTCAAAACGAATCACCCGCACGACACCACATTTTGAGTCATTTCTTTTAGTGGCTTTGGCGACCTTCCATGTCGGATGACGAATGACTACTGCAAAACAGCAGTCAGTGAGGGGTGCTAGGTTCATCCAGATCCATAAGACACCATTCTGACATTTAAATATCTTGTGCCCATTTATGGATTGACCGATGTTGTGTCATACGGCAGAGGTAAAATCTGGGACCCGTTGGCACATAGAAATGGGATGAAATGGGCAGGTTAAGTACAAACACGCGTCGGAGAGGCTGGAGAGGATTCATGAACATTCCTACCTTGGCATGTTGGGGCGCATGCTCAACATCGTTTGCCCCTGCTGAGATGCTGACAAGTGCTCGACCTCGTTCCATTTTGGATGCACCTTGAGGAAGGACAGGAACTCCTGATTCATGCAGAGGAGCACGTGCAGCCGTTGCAACAAGAGCAGAGAGTGCTGCAACTGTTCAAAAGGAATGAACTACTGAGGATTGAGCACCGGTGTTTGTTGAGGGGGAAGGATGTTGAAAGAAACCCATGCAACTAGACATGTCACACTCGTTAAACTGCACTGACATGAGTGAATGCCCTTTGTTACAGTAGCTTCTTGCTCCTAGTAGTAATGCCAGGAGCTACTAGTAGCGTCCTTGCTCCTAGTAGTAAGGCCAGGAGCCCCTAGTAGCCAGGAGCCCCTAGTAGCGTCCTTGCTCCTAGTAGTAAGGCCAGGAGCCCCGTTCGTAGCGTCCTTCATTTCCTTGTTCGAGTGGCTCTTATCCGTCATGTCTTGCAAGGCTAAGATCTCCTGCGCACCGCGAGTCGCGGTGGTCGCATCGACAGGTGGACGCGTCGCCCGCGGTCACCGATCGACCCCGCCCCGCATGACGCTCTGGGAAAAAAACCACCATCTTAGCAGCTCAAGCTGGTGCGATCACCCCTCAAACCAAGCAGAAACACCTGGTTGGATCAGACCTGCCCCAGACTTCAGCATCGAAGGGCTTTGGGCCACATCACAATATGCCAGAATCAAGCTCCAAATCTACTGTGCCGTTGACACACTCTATCATCTTGTACAGGCTCATCTGGCCATGAAATCTTTAACAAAGCCTTTGTGATGCTTTTGTGTAACGCTTCGGGCTCAATGAACTGGAACTGTTCCCTCAAAGCTTTGGGTTTCATCTTCGCACAGCTTCCTGGACTTCCACTGACTGAGGAGGCGAGCTCAGTAGCGAACCGTGTCTGGTCCAGTGTAGACCCAGTTTAACGGTGTAAGTATTGTCAGCATCATCATCAGCACTACAATCAAAATTGTCATCGTCGTCGTCAGCGGCGTCGTCAGCATCCTCCTCCTCCTCCTCATCTTATTCATCTTGATCATCATCTTCATCAATCTGAGTGATCGTTCACACTAGCATGGTAAAAATAAATGCACACATTTAAATCTATATACATAGAGTTACATTGATCCATCCCATCAGCTTTGAACATCATATTATCATATTTAGATGATCTAAGATGGTTGATGCAAGACGGTAACCACACTGATCATCACGTGACGTCGAAAGACTCTTGTGCGAATCCATCGTCTATCATAGAAACAGTCGAAGGTGTGGAGCATGGATCCACAAACTTGGATCCCCAAAGTCTTTCCCAAGAATCCAAGCAAATCTAAGAAATATTCAAGAATCAGTGAGAAGCTTTACCCTATTGATACCAGTCATGGGGGCAGGATGCAACAAGCGAACCCCCCTCACCCCTTTCACTTCTTCGCAGAAAGCCTACCGGAAACCTATGAACTGTATCACAAGCAAAAGTTAAAGCAAAGCGTATCCCCAGATCTGCAGAGATTGCATGTTGTGTTCCCCGTTCACCAACATAGCAAAAGGATGTGGGTGTCTCTGGCACAATAGGTAGACATGTCTACTATAGGTCGATTGTCCGAACCGAACTATTAAAATACACGCCCACAGAGTCAGTGCCTTAACCACCCTCGTTTCATTCTTGCAGGTTCCTCTCTAGTATTGCATCTCAAAAACAAAAGCGTGGACATGCATGGCACGTGCAGCACGTGACGCGACATTGGTCATAGGCTATGAAAAACCACATCGTGGGTAGAAAGCACAAAAAGAAAGGTCTGTTTCGGTGAAAAAGAACGGTCTGAGAAAGAACACACACATGAAAACAAATGCTACACAACATCTATATATCTCCACATCCGAATTGGGCTCGAACGACCGAACCGTTGGTGCACTGACGTTGGTTGCGCAGGCAAGCAGCAACCAGGCGAAACGATTCTGCGCCTGCACCACCAATTGGCCATCCTCAGCAATGCTTGTCTTTGTGACGCAAGAAAAAGGAGAATACTTGGTTGGTTGGTTGGTTGGTTGAGGGCCTCTTGAACATCTGTTTGGGTCTATCAGTCTATCTGTCTGATTACCAGTAACAATGAATGACGATGGTTACTAAAGGCCTTGTTGAAAATAGTGATAACATGTGATAACTGTTTAAGAGGTTTCCTAGAAACTTCTGATTCATATGCAAACTTGGCTACTAGTAGCAAGGATGCAATTAGGTGGAGGCCATCGCACGTCGAAAGCCGCATGCCTTAATGGTGTCCTAGGACAGGCCCCAAAAATGGCTTTATACATCGAAGCGGAACTCGCGGAGACATCGGTAAGAGAAATCCGACCGCACAGCGCCTGTTCAGAATCTCTTGAGGAGATGGGCCATTTCGTGATGAGGGGGGCCCTGCGAAAAGGATGTAATGTTCATTACTTTTCCATGTCTTGTAGCCTTTTGAGTCGGGGTCAATTTGCCTTTGTCTAATTACTGGGCGCCATCCTAATGAACTGGTGAGGAGAGGCTCCTTTTTGGCACCCGGTTTATGGAAGCCAAAAGCCGTGAAGCAAGAGCCAAAGCGACCCCGCAACATCTTGATCTGGGACCTTCACCAACACCGACCTTCCAGATCACATGCTGGGGTACCTTCCCGGGTCCCCTCGAAATCTGCTCCACCAAGCACTGACAGCCCGATAATTGTTTTCTCAGGTGGGGAATGCCGCCAGGAGACTTCATTGTGATCGAGTTGGTTCATGAGCTCTTGGCAAATGTTTTCCAGCTTATCCTTCCACGGGAACGACATGAACTGGAGGCAAGGTGAGATTGAAAACACCCTGTTGGCACCGGTGCAAACACCTTTTCCAACCAATGCTTCTAGTTTAGTAGCAAGGACGCTATTGGGTGGAGGCCATTGCAAGTAGGTTGGAGGCCATCGCTACTATAGGAACAAGGCCATTTTTGGTTCCATTCGGTCCCGACACCTTGACGACGGCAAAGGCGATCATTCAAACTCCTTCCTTGCCGTCTTGCCACGAAGAGTGCCACACCCCTTTAAAGTCGCCCTAAGCTGAACCTTTTCTTAGTGACCTCACCGGCAGCTTCAGCTCAAAGCATGGGGCCACGTGGGCCACGCTGCACGTGTGCCAACGCCATCAACTGGGGCTGCTCAATCCCCTTGTGTCTTGCCTACCCAAACACGCTCAACCGACTCAACCAGAAGCTCTTATAACTTGTTGTCTTTCAAAAGGGTTCCTGGTGGTTCGGCTTTGATTGTGTGTATATCGGCTTTCAAGTCGTTGTATGGCCGTTGTACAGTCGATGAACTTCAGATCCCACGTCCATCTCTAGTCTTCCGTACAATTTGACTGTACTGTACCTCTACATCCTGCAAGTTTGGAAAGTGGACACTGCTACCTGAGCATGGACCCCCAAAAAAGGTCGGCGGTGAACGTGCTGTATCACCCATGATCACCATCATCCAGCTTCCACCGACCAAATGCGTGGATTTCTCGGTTGTGCAAAAACAGGTGAACACATGGTGAAAACTGGACACCTGCAAGACGTCTATGACTGAGTTCTGTGAGAAAGAAACAAGGTGACACATTCATGGCACCGCACCACACGACATGCCACCTCATTTTTCTCGATTCAGCGCTAGAGCTAGCTGAAAGAGCTTTTGTGTTGCTGAATTAAACCCTTTCGGCGTCCAGAATGGTCTTACATTATCCGTATCGGTGCTTTTCTCCATCAATTGTCTACCGGTTTTACCTTGCTTCTTTGGCACGCCCAGAAAAACGGATGGGTGCTTTCTCTTAGCACCTCTCCCTTCGACAAACACCAAATCATCACCAATCCAAGTTAGCGCACATTCTGCACCACTCACGACCACATCAGCACAGTCGTTCGACCACGTCAGGTCGTTCGAGGTTCGCTCCTCTCCAACACGGATCTGCAAATATCCTCAGGCACCCAAGGCGTCCGAGCGGTCGCAGAGAACTCGTCGCGTCGCGTCGTCTGGGCGGTTCGCCCGTTCACCCAAAAATAAAAGGTGCTTTTCGGAAGAGGAACCGCCGGAGCCTTTGCCAAAAGCCAAGCAAAAACCAAACTCAAGCATCTTTCAAAGCAAACCCAAACTAATTCACAGCGCTGAATCTTCTTCAGCTAGCGAAATGATGCTTTCACGGCTCCCTCGGCTCGACTCCTCCAAGCTCGGTTGATCCAAGGAACTCTTCATGTGGTCCTCCGCCTTTTTCTCTTCGGCCCTGGCGTCGAGTCTTTGGCCCGGGCCGGTGTGAAGATCGTATCGGTGCAAGCGTTAAAAGCAAACCTCGAAACTGAGACAGACTTCCTGTTCGTTCGATGGTAATTCTTGATGCAAAAGCACGCAAAAACCACTCCAAGTGGGGTCCTTCTTGGCCTCGTCCAAATTTTAGACAACTTTGAACAGCCGAACAGCCTATTTCTGAGGCTGCCAGGAAGAACAATACTCTGACAATCTTTTTTCCAAGCTGGTGGATCAAAGTCCGTCCCTGTCTCCGTCACAAGACGTCGCACGTGTCTTCCACCGGTCCGTGTTTTTTTGTGTCTCATGCCCTTCCAGAAACAAACCATGTTGGGGAAGCACATTCTGCATATCAGCTAACTTCTGCTTCTTGAAACCTCCCGGGTCTTCTCAGCTGTGGTCGGTTCATACCACAGAACTCGCTCACACCGGCGGTGGCGCGGCGCTGGCGCTGGCGCGCGTGGGAAACGGGGCGGCAGCGCGTTCGATCGCCTGTGCTCCAAGCACTCGCATTGGTCATGGTCTTCTGCCTAAGGTCACCGAAGCTAAACACGACGTGGACGTCACATGTTTGGGGAGTAAAAACATGAAACAAAAAGACATACACGGAGGTGAAAAGTTATGTAATTGTCGTTCTTCATCGATCGTTTCCAATTTGTTCGAACAACCACTGCCGTTGTTCGCATGCTTATGAATGGTTGTGCTCGCACATGTCATGTGGCATTCTGAAAGGCCTAAGTGCCTATGCAAAAAAATGCCTCCGCAAAGCGTAGGCCATCGCTCTTAGGTTGGAGGCCATCACTATTAGATCTATTGGGTTCCTTTTGCTGTGAGGTCTTTCTTTTTCGGCTTCGTGACGCCCCGCACTTGGTCCCCGGACACTTTGTCGGTGTCTTTCTTGCTCACCGCACTCGTCGTCTGGAGACGGGGACGCAAGACGTGCCGGGGGTAAACCAGACCGAGTAGAAGAACTGAGCAACGCGAAAAAAGGGCCAAACCGGCCACTCAGCTGTGAGATTCATTATGATTCATACGAGAAAAAACCAATGAAAACAGGAGGGGTGGAAGAAAGATGTGCAATGCTCAGAACACGTATCCTCCTTTCCGGTTCTTTTGGATTGCGTTCCCTTCGAGGGCACTGCCCTTAATTCGGTGCTCCCTCAGGCCAAGTGTTGCTGTGCTGATCTGTCCCTTGACACTTGAACCTAATAGCAATGGAACCCAATAGCGATGGCCTCCAACCTAAGAGCGATGTGCTCATCACTTGACACACGTTGAAAGCCGTCAATCTGAAAAAAGAGCCGTGCCTTGGCGAACATGCTGGCGAACATGTTGGCCCTTAGCGGCTCAGACCCATTGCTTTAAACAAAAAACACGACCATCGGTGACCCCTCTGCTCACTACGTGGATCTGTCTTGATCGTTTGAGGAGTATATCATAACTTCCACATTCATCATTCATCACATGTATACATATATATATATGTCATAACTACTGTCATGTCTCAAGATAGGCTCAAAAAGGGTCGGGACTCAACACAGATTTAGCTGTAAACATTCACCAGGCATTCTACCCATAGACTCTGACATCGAGTTTGAGTTACATGAGGAGCTGGCGAGGTAGTCTTCTCCAGTTACTGCAACAAACAGATCGGTGTTTGCTTGGAGGAACTGGATGTCTAGACCTTCCAGAAACCACCCGCATAGCGGCTTGCTTCGGGCCACCCCGAAAGAAGGTGGAGAAGGTCCGACTGTTGGGTGCAAAAACACAACGGTCTGGATCAGGACGGTCTGCCCAACGGTCTTGCACACCAAACGTTTTTGCGATGCCAGCCCCACGCTCCGTTTTTGCGGTCCTGTCACGCTCCGTTCGGAGCGATGCTCGAAATGCTCCGTTCGTAAACGGCCTGTTGGCGTCCGTGATGGCCTCCAGAGAATGTTGATCATGTTGGATCATCGATGTCCGATAACGATGTCCTCACGACCATGCAAGCAACAAGAAGAAACATCACGATTGTTCCATGCATGTTCCCATCCCAGATGTTGTGCATGTCGATTACGATCCATCTGGGTGTGCTAGATTGTCAGCAAGGAGTATTATAATCAATATAGATCCTGTAACAGTTACAGGATCTGAGACTATGTTGGATCTTTTTTTGGTTTTCCCATGGTTTTCCCTTACCCATCCTTACCCAATTTTCCAGGAATGCTGTGCGACCTCCGGAAATGCCTGCCACGCGAACCTCACCGGGGACCCGGGCTTCTTCTTCGGCGACTCATCGACCGCCGGCTTGGCCTGAGAAAACCAAATATGGTGAGTCACCATGTCATTCGGGGCGACTCAAAACGAACCAATTTGTATATAATATAATATGTATCATGTTATATGCAATGTATTTAACATGTATTTTATAGATAGAGGAGTCACCATGAAAAAGATTGCAAACACCGCTTCTTTCGCGAACCGGGTGCATCTAAGAGCAACAAGTATGAGATGAATCTTGTGATGTTCGCAAGAATCCACGGTGTGATCTAGGTGGTGGAGCCCCAGTGACGCATGCGGACGTGAGCACCACATTTGGGTCAACTCCCCACATGGGCATTGTCAGTTAGCATCATGGGCTAAGCGGCTAAGGGCTGGAGATACTCCTTGCATAGCAATGTACTGCTCCTAACTATTGTTTGTTGTTGTTGCCTGAATATGATCTACTTATATCCTCTATCCTCTCTTGGGCCTTGCACCCTCCGGTGCCAGGTGCAAAACCTCTTTCTCTTCACCTCCTTATAATATCCCTTTTCCTTTTATCGCTTCTCCGGGTGCCAAGTGCCGAACCTCTTTCTCTTTGGCCTCTGCGTCTGACTTCGTCTTCTTGATGGCTTCCTCCATGGCAGCGGCTCCTGGCGGAGTGAACCCGACGACATTCAAAGGGTGTGAGTCACGGCTGCCTGCCTGTTGGGCATATGTGCCACAGCACTGGTTGCCACTTCGAGATGCGTGCTTCCCATGCTTCCCACTAGATGCATCTTCTCGTTG
Organism: Durusdinium trenchii; assembly: GCA_963970005.1. Taxonomy (NCBI): domain Eukaryota; class Dinophyceae; order Suessiales; family Symbiodiniaceae; genus Durusdinium; species Durusdinium trenchii. Next base: position 283,424 of record CAXAMN010005435.1, on the reverse strand, counting down.
GTTTTTGCCAGCTTTTGGGACGATTGCTTTGGAGTTCGCTCTCTTCAAACACCGGTGTCAACGAAAAGACTCTTGTGCCTTCTGCCTGTTCTTTCTCGTCTTCCGCTGCCTCGGAAAAACAAAACAACGCAGGTGCAGTCACAAAACAACAGCAGGTGCGGAAATTAGCAAAGCACGCCATGGTGGGCCAAGTTCTTGGCGGCCAAAAACTGGAGTGAAAGAAAAGCCTTGAAACATGTTGAAACTAGCAAAGCTTTGACCTGCCCAACCAGGACCCCCCAAGGAGTGTCTTGATGTTTGGGATGATCAACTTTTGATAACTGCTGGGATTAACCCCTGACCTTCCTGTTTATACCCCTTCCCTCTTCGGGACCAACTGACTGGAACGCAAGCTGGAATGACTTAAGACATGACTTGATGACCCAAACCCTTCGATCCCCGGGTTAAGGGGCCCATCTTCAAAAAAACCAAGAGGTGTCTTGTGTCGCTTGTCGAGGTCAGTATGTGACAAAGAGAACGTAGACCCGCCAAGTCCGACGTACCGGGGCGCATTCATCTATCCAACGACTTCTTTTTTCTGAGTGATTCACGACTCACTTAGTTATCTTACTTGAAGAAAAAAAAGGATGTGAAAAGAATGCATCTGCCAGGGCCGAACTGCAAATGACTGCTATTCCCAGACATCTTCGAGCTCGGTTTCGCCGCTGGTCAAAGGTCGAACCAACGTGTCGATGGTGCATCGAACCGGTGGATCGGCAGCGAACCAAGTGAAGCCGACACCACCCGAGGAGCCGAGTAGATCTGGGACCAGTTCCTGGTTCTGGGTCCTTTTGGAACTTTGAAGAACGAGGGTTCTGATCTGACATACCTGTTCAGGCTCCAATCGAATGATTCGTGTGGCTTTTTTTTGTATCTGACATCTTAGGAACATTGATGGGAAGCGAGGTACAAGTACTGTAGTTTGTCCTGTTAATACTTTTGAGACACCTCGTCTCCGATAGTCTTTACTTTGTGAGTAAACTGATGCTTCAATTTGGGGAATATCATCGAACCACCACAAAGGTCACCTGGGATAAACAGAACTTTGCATCGTTTCATCTCAAACATCTTCGTTCTCAAAACGAACACCTGAACACCTTCGTCTGCAGCCGTCGGTTGTGGTCTTCCACACACTGGGTGTGGATTCGACCGCTTCCGGTTGATTGAGACAGCGACCCTTGAGTGGGCTCGAGAGAGGTTCCCAGTCTTGGCAGCATCCATCTTCTTGTACCTGGGAAGAGCCGATGCATTCATCTCTCTGGGAAGAGACTGAACGACGAGGCGCCACAGAGATCGACTGGGCTATGAGTCTTGGGCGCTTTTTGGAACCGGCGAGGTGGCTTTGGGTTGCTCGGATGGATGATGACTTGTCAAAACACAACAGGCAAATCGTTTGCGTTATTGTTCCGTTAATATTCTAAAGTAAATATTGATACACCATCCACATCACAAATTGCTCCATGTTACAACTCTACGTTGCGTCCTCTCTTTTCATCAGAGGTGGGTCGACCACACTCGGCTCCGGATCATGAATCATGAAGTTTTTTTGGAAAACGTCAGATGGACACTTCAACCAAAGGTCAGTGACACCATGGAATTCTCAGGGTGCTTGCCTCTCCCTTCGCAATCCGCTCCTTCACAATAGGCTATCCCATAATCGTGTGGTAAGGAAGTGTTGCACTCGGACAGGCAAGTCTAACGCCCCTTGCGACAAGGCCAACCCAACCCCTGTGTGTGCCTTTCCTCGGACTGATACTTCCCAAGCGAGCAATGTGGAAGCTATGAAAAAGGACGGTGTGGACGGTCCATGGATGGTTTTCCTGGCGCACTTCTTCTTCTGTTCCTGGTGGGCGGATGACAAACATGGCAACACACACCACGTCCAGAAGGGTGTGCGTCTCGAACTCGAAGGATTGGCACACGTGACGTGACACAATAAAGAGAAAACAACTTATCAAACGCCTAAGACTTGATATAGATCCCACGTTTCACACAAAAGGTTCGCTCCAGCAATTCAGCTGCCGGCAAAGATGCATAGAACGGTCAAAGCTGTCTTGTGAACTCTTCCAAACCGAAGATGGATTCTCGAAGTTCTACTGATCCAGTGATTGATGTTCTGAATCTTGGCCACTATCCGGCCATCTGGCTGATCAAACAGCCCAGTGCGCCTTGCCAAAGTGCATGTTTTTGTAGGGTCTCCCCAACCGGACATCTTCGATGTCATGAGTGATCCCCAATCTCTTAAGGCCGATGAGATACCGGCTTCAGACTCCCCTTTGAATGGCATCTTCAATCTTCTTAATAGATCACTTCTTCAACCTCCCCCCCCACAACGTGATCCAAATCATTTTCGTGGGTGCTCATGGGTGCTCCATGTCTTCCCCACACGTCTTCCCACGTCTTCGACCTTCGACCAACCCACACGTCTTCGATCGCCTGCGCCGCTGCCTGCGCTCGGGCCTTCACGGCCACTTCGATCTCCTCGATAGTAACGACATCGGTGATTTCTAGTAAGACCCCTAGTAGCTTCTTGTTCCTAGTAGCGATTGCGATGGCATCCACCGAACAGTGTCCTACTGAGCCGGACAAAGTGGAGGAAGAGATAACAAGGCGGCAACTTGGAGCGTTTTGGTACTGTTTTGGGGGGTTTGCGAGACTTTCGGGGTTTGTGATAGGTTGAAAAGAAGAAGTTCTACAGGACACTTACAAGGGACAAAGACCTGTTGAAATTTTGTCAACTTCTGGTTGACACCACTCCCGATCCGACTGAAGAGCTCCAAAGTGATCGGACGATCGAATTCTGACTCATTTCACTCCACTTGAAGTCATCATCCACCACACCATAGAAGTAAAATGGGTCAAGCTGGGACTCTCTTTGTCCAGGATCCATCGGAAAACCCCTTCGATCTGGTTCTTCAGTTCGACTCTTCCGGACACGAAGACACGGACAGACGGGGGGACACCGGATTGCACCGGTCTGAGACGACTGGATGACTTGGGCGTTCGTCATGTGGATAGCAAGAAGGAAAGGATGCGACAAACCAATTGACTGTGGCTTCCTTATTAAACATTCATATTTATGCATTGATGGGTTAGCTATCATGTGCTGTTGGTGCTCTCAGCCACTAACTGACAACATCGGTGGGTTTCCTGATACTTCTTGTACTTCTCTGACCCAAGTTAACAGTCGCTCACACCCGAGAAGAGGGGGATGACTCTGGAAACTGGTGCCTTCTGTGCCTTCTGTGCCTTCTGACAGGCTTGGCCGATGAACATCCGCTTTCGGGAGCCGAAGAGCCGGCGCCGGCTCACCGATGAAAGCCAGCATCGCATCTCGACGTGTCGATGTCCTCAAAGGTTCGCTTCAACATTTTGGCCAGGTTGCGGACACAAATGCTCCTGACAGGAAGCGTGAACCCAAAAACCCGCTTTTTGGCCACATGTCAGGACATGTCAGGACCACGACGTCTCCATGAAGTCTCCATGAAGTCCCCCACCTCCAAATCATGCATCGTCTTCGGTCCCTGCATCGACCAACCTTTGGTGTTCCGAACCCCAAATTGCGATTGATGGACTCTTTGAACCCCCTCGGCTGTGGCTTTGAAGGAGCATGACAGCGTTGGTGTGCTGGGCGTGCGTTCTTCGGGATCAACCATTTACAACGGCAAGAGCGACGGCTAGGAACCAAACAGTTCTGGGATGTTCTGGTTTTCTTTCTTTCTTTTTGTTGGTTTCTGATTGCATGTGGGGGGGCCATATCTCAAGAACAAATCCCTTCACATCAGACGTGCGAGCTTGGCTTCACCACTAGGTGCCCGACCCACCGAGGTCGACTCTGGGGAACCGTGCTTTGGGATCACGCAGTTGCGGCACAGGAAGACCTGGAAGTGGGAAGGTCGGACCGGGAGTGGGAGACGAGACTAACATGCAATACACTGGTGCGACGAAAGTAGGGAATGAGGGCTGGATCCAAAGAAATCTCTATTGGGGGCTTCCCTCATTCTCTACTAAGCACCAGTCAGAATATATACACAAACTACTACACAAACTTGGTATATTTATGCTTATCATTGCTTAATTATACACCTGGAGAGAAAAAAAGTACCTTGGAAAGCGCACAAGTACCAATCTTTATAGGGCCATGTCCCAGTTTCTAGGGTACTTTGGGAGGTTCAGGTATCTATTTATATCTATCCATCCATCCATTCAGCTATCTGTCTGTAAACTTGTATACATGTAATCCACCGGCCTAGCCGGCATGTTTAGCGGTTGTTGCTGTGTTTGCTTTGTTGTGGTGCGTGCTGTGCTGTATGTCGCTGTAGAATGTTCCTCTTGGACGGATTTTTGCTTCGTCTGCAAAGCTCCCACCAACCTCCACCCAAACAAGGGGTGTACCGTGCTCTTCGTTCTCTTCGTCCTCGTCCTACTGTCCGATATGCTGGGCTCAACATGCTCAACATTTCTTACCACTAGCTCCGTGTGTCAGGCTTAGGTAACTTGCATCCTTGTCTCCGTTGCCCATTGTTGCGACTGTAGGCCTATACCCTACATGACCATGTAGAATCTGGGTCAGTTACGTATCTAATAGCACATTCCGCAAAGTTGGGCGAATTAGCTTTAATTACATGAATGACATAAGTTCCCCATGTAACAGCACCCATCAAATAAACTATGACTATAACTGCTTTAATGAGCCATTCACAGTTTTGCCAAAGTTTCGCCATATAAATGCTTGTACTGAGGCATGCATGGCTTAATCTTTCAGATGACTAGCGGACATCACCACGACCTCCCAACCCCGGCCCTCGGATAGTGAGAGGCCCTCCATTTGACCGACACGGAATTGGAGCCAATGAAAGCAGCTTTCGACTCCCTACGTCTCTCACAGAATCACGACCTCGCTCGCTCGCCGAGGATCCCCACCCAGGCCGCGTAGTAGCTCCCGAACTCCTCGATGAGGAACTTCCGCAGCGGTGCTAACCTCAACGATCGAAGAGCGAAGCGAGCGAACGAAAGACACGAAGGGCCGAAGCCTGTTGAGTTGTTGTTGTTATACGGTTTTCTGTGCCTTCTGTCCTAAAGGATCCTAAAGGGGTTTACTGATCAAACATCTTCGAAATGAACGCTTCCACAAAGCGATTAGTGACAGTCCATGCTGAGCATGGCTGAGTGTGTGGGTCCAACCTGCGCTGTGGCCCAGGTTTGCTGCTTTTCGAAATGGCTGGCCCCTGTTTCATCACTTGGTCCGCCAACCAAACGGGAGAACAAGGCTTTGGGGATCTTGCGTCCTTCTCCCCAAACACTCCTACACAACACAGCCGCATGAAGAGTTGGACAGAAACCTGCGGAAAAAAACACATACAGAATATGCTTTCATGTCCTTTCTGACATCACGACAACATGCTGGTTGTGGCAAATAGCTGAGCATCCCAACGACTCTTGATGAATATCTTTCCAGGCGATCGTGATCTGGGCCAGCACAGATCTTCCACCCACGTGACTGGAAGATAATATAGAACGCCCAAAAAAATGTGTCATTCCCGTCTGTTTGGACAAATGATAGCAAAGGCCTTTTGTCAGGGGTGAGGTGGCAAGCATGCCCAGTGGCAGGAAACACACAATAAGACACATATGAATGATATACTGGCATTTTAAACATTGGCACTAGGTGTTTATAGGCACCCAGCACACAAAAGGACCTTATGTCAATCTATGTACTAGACCCCTGAGGATGCAATGCATTGACCTACTCATGTGGCACGCAATTCGAGGCTCCAGCGTTGCCGCCCTCAAGTCCGATGAGGCACTCCTTGATCTCTGGAGATGTCTTCCTGAAGTTCTTCGGAACGGGCGCCGCGCCGTTCTGCCGCAGAGTGCGGTAGGTAGCCCAGGGATGCCCAGGGTGCGGTTGAGGTCGCACCCCGACGGCTGGCAGTTGACCGAAAGTACATCGAGCTTGTGGGATCTTTCGGAGTTTGCGCAAAGCACGGTGGACACGTTTTTTGGAGAGAGAGAGAGAGAGAGTACCGTGGCTCACTGTTCAATCTTCAACAAATGTGGGCCCACAGTCGAGCTTATTAGAGGCAACCACGAGACAATCAACTCACATGTGCGAATCTTCACATACGACATATCGATGGCAAGCACAGTTGATGCCTCCTGCCTACTACCAATAACAATCTAATAATGCCTACTAATAAACTCATCACCAAAACGCCCTCCAACACCCTCGCTCCCACCCCCCTCAGCAGGTTTCTGGGTTCTCTGGCTTGCTCGTGGTGGACATGAAAAGGAACATGATAGCTCTGCAGACTTCGCCTCGGCTGCGGACTGAAGAGAGAGCTGCGGACAGAAGATTCCAAGAATTCCTGTTCCTTAAAGCATGGCCTCCAACCTAGCTCCTATAGCTCCTAGCTATATAGTAGCTTCTTGTTCCTCAAGCAAGGCTTGGGGGAAGAACTGTTCAAGTGATCAGTCGGGCCGATGGCCAGTCCGCTGGCTTGGACTAGCGGCTAGCGCATCACTCCCCGGTATTTCCGCAAAGCTTCTTGAAGCCTTTCAAAACCGGATCGCAACTTTGGAGACTTCAAAGAGAACCGACCTGACATCCTCTTGTTATGTTTTTGGTACTCTCGTCAGTTCCTGCATCCCTACCACCCTGACCCGGGACGGCCTCATGCCCCAAAATGGCACCCGGCTGCCTTTCCCATTTTTTCGCTGCCACCCAACGTTCTTGGTCTTGGACAAACAGAAATCCCGTCTACCCCAGTGTCTACCGGTCATCTGACCGCCCTTCATCTGTGTCTGAGGTCTTCGGTTGGTCACCCGGCTGACACCGGCGCGGACCAACGACGCGGCGCGGAGAAACTCGGCCCAGCGGCCAAGGCCACAGAAGTCCCAGCCCTGCTGCCTCGGTGCATGCAACAAGGCCCTGCATGGAGCGGGGGGCCTGTTGACGTGGATGGCCCTGCACGGAAAGGCAACAGGATGGCTGCAGATCTGGAGGCCAAACTTATTTCGGAGGACATACTGTGACCGGCAGGGCACAGAGTGTAGACGAGATGACATGAACAACCTATAAGACTACCTATATAGGCCATTCTATGTGATATTGCTGCCTTTGCCATCCTGCTCGGTGAGCTGCGGTCAGCTCATTTGGATTGCGTTCTTACTCTGCTTCCAAACTCGCGTATCTCTTCCCGTCTCTTCTGATGTGTAGCATTGCTTGTCTTGCCTTTGCTGATGCAAGCACTTGAACATGCCAAGAAGTAGAAACTTGCAACACTTTTGTCAACAGTGTCGTGCTTCTTTTGGGTGTTTCCATAATTGTTTATTGTGCGGGTCTTTTTCGCTTTCGCCCCGTTGTCTTGGGGAGTGCCACGTATGTAAAGGTTCTCAAACATTGCTTCGTGGTGGTGGCATTCAATTAGCCACCATTGTGGCGAATTGTGGCGAACGCTTTGAATTTGAAATTCCTGAAGGTGATGACGCAGGTGACTGGCTTCGGCCATGAGGCCAGCCGCCGATGAAGGTGGTCAGCATGTTGCAAAGCACAACACGTTAGCAACATTCTGCTTCACCAAATGAGACATCAGTACCACAGCTGTCCTTCCTACAGGTTCGCTTCCCTGGCTGGATTCATTGACATGGCACTCCCAAGGCTCCCAAATGTCCGATCCAAATGTTTCCTGCCAGTTGACCGGTCCTGTTTCGACCCGTTTCGAAGGACCCTTCCGCAAAAAGAACGACCACTTGCGAAGGAACGCCTGGAGCCCAGTAGACCGGAATGTCTCATGGCCATCCATGGCCATCCATGGCCCAATTGGCATTCTTTTCTGAAAAAAAACAAACGAACACTTTCCCCAACGTGGACGGGTCCACCGCCACTGCCCAACCGGAATGAAGCAACGAAGATCAACGAAGCACGTGCCCTGCGGTGCCATGCGATGACCTCCCACTGGGCTTCAACGACCCAGTGCCGTGCACCGACTTGGCGTGGACCTGGGGGGGTCGCGGTTTCAGGTCGGGAGGACCCCCTTCCTCGCTTTGCATGGTGGAGATTCGCTGCCAGGACGCAGCAGTGACTGCGAGTGACTGGATCTGCCAACAAGAAGATCGGGCCCCACTAATGGTTAAGGGCTTATACCATCTGCATGATACCGACCTCACCACGACGCTTCTTGAAAGATGTCAGCCAAAATCTGAGGCCATGACTGCCAACTGCTGTGCCTGGATGCCCCGATTCATCAATTGGCTTGGATTCATTTAAGAAACTCCTGACAATACAACACTCTGGAATACGCACTTTGTATCCAACAGATTCTCAAAAAGGATCTAAAAAAGGCGATTTCCACAAGGCAACAGGACGTGCCTTAAACCAATCCTATATAGGCTTATAATAGCCTATAGGCTTATAGGTCTTTCAATGAATCTTCCTTGAAGCCAATGCGAAACCGATCTGAAAGTTGTGCGATCGAAGGATCATCCCATTGGCCAGGTCGCTCCTCTCCCGCCTGAACCTAATGGCTCAACTGGGGCTTTTGGGGCTCACACATGGCGAAAGTAACATGCAACATCCCCTAACCCCCAGGTAAATATCCCCTAGTATGACCATAGTGGACCCCTCATATCCCCTAATGAACCCAGTGGCCCTGATCAAAAACCTGAAGTTCTGCGTTTCGGATGGCCATACAATGCCAAGGATGGGGATGGCACACCGGAACCTAGTAGTGAAGCTGCCTCCAACCGCTTCGTAGCTCCGGTAGTACTGCCCTTGCTCTCCGTTCGTTATTTGCGACGCCCTTCGCTCCGGTCCTTGGAGGCGGTTTCCGTCGACTTTCCGCTGAACTTGGAGAGCACTTTGATGCTGTTGTCCTGGCAACGACCGGACTTCCCAAAGCCCCAGCTGCACGGTCCCCACATGGAATATATGAGAGTCATTGATTGTGCATGGTGTAATCCACATTCAATCATGGCAGCTCTTGCCATCTGCAGTTCGAGTTCTTTTTTTTGAGACGCCAACATGGCATATATGAAGAATGGTTCCGAGACAAATTAAACATTTGGAAGCTTTCCCTCTTTACATGACATTAGTGAACTCTTTGGGATCTTGTCATCACATCATGAGGGACCAGCACAGACTTTCTATCAGTTCGTATAGGCAGCTTTTCCAAAATGTCCCCCCCTCTCTCTCTCTCTCTCCTCTTTCAGCCCATCCCCCAAGGAGCCTCTTTCCACTTGCCGACCCCATCTTTCATGTCCCACTTCTGGCGTCGAAAAATCGAGGATGCTGGGGTGCGCTTTCGGCGCTAAGGTTTTGGGCCATGCCACTGAGGATATTTAACAGGGATCTTCAAAGTTTGCAATATGGAGCAGGTCGGCTGGAAGACGGCATTTTAAGAAAGACCCTCAATGACCGAAGATTCTTCATCGACATTTTTTTGGCTCTTGGTGCCTTCAGCTGGGCATGGACCCACTCATCTACCAGGCACTTGAATTGTCCATGCATCCTGTACCCCCAAGAACATGATCCGTCGGATGCCAAGTTCCACGGCATCTTCTTTTTGTCCCAGTGAGGAGCAATGCAATCTCCATAGCGATGACCTCCACCCTACTAGCGATGACCTCCACCCTACTAGCGA
>CAXAMN010005435.1:258634-273734 GCA_963970005.1 Durusdinium trenchii | reverse complement strand
CGATGACCTCCACCCTACTAGCGATGACCTCCACCCTACTAGCGATGGCCTCCACCCTACTAGCGATGACCTCCACCCTAGCCACAATGGAATCCCGATGACTTTCTCAAGATTCCGCCCCGTTTCCAGTCGGACTCGTCGCGTCCGCTTCCCGTCTTCTCCGAGTCAAGTCGCCAGGAAGTTGGTCTTGCTGATCCGGTCGGGCGACGTGGCGTTGTCCCGGACCTTACCGCCGCGCGACACGTCAGTCCCTCGGCGGCCGGAGACGCTATCTGGTTTCCACGATATCTAGCCCGAGGCTAGAAAATCCAAGATCTTTTTCACATGTGACATACGTAATTTTGCCAGGCTTCAATTGATGTGCTTCTTATGGTTCTGGAATTGTGGTATGATTCAGGTGTGATATGTCTTGTGTGTGTTTTTCCATGTTTGTATTGTGTGACCTTGGAAAAACATTGTGATGAGGCCGTATACAAACCACAAAAATAGCACAACGCAGTCATCACACAAAAGCGCTGTGCTGTACAGGTGCTTTGCAGGGTTTCGAGGTGTCTGAGAACTTTCCAAGAGATTGGGCGCCTCCCAGTCTTTAAAGATCGTTCGAATAGTTCAGAAACAACCATACCATTTCCAGCACCGCAAAAATGCAACATATTATCCGCCGACCCTGGCCTAGCCGGGCCTAAGCCGGGTGGCGCCCGGGACAGGCTGGACCGTTTGCCTTGATCCATTCTGGCTGTGGCATTTGGCGTGGAAAACAAAATGGGCCAAGGCTGTGGCGAAGCGCGGCCACGCCTCAGGCCGTGGCCTGGCCAAGCCTTTTGTACTAGGCTTCGAAGCTGCTGTCTGGCCACGCCTCTGGCCGTGGCCTTCCCAACCTTGTTTCAGTGGGTTTCGATGCTGCTACAACATGCACAGAACTTCCATGGGCCATTGGGGCATGGCCTACGGCCTACCTTCCAGGTCTCGGCAGGAGTTCTTTTTGCGAGCATTTCTCCACGTCCACTATGTGACCAAAATACGTACTCCGCAGCGAACATCTGAATGTCAGAGTCTTTGCTCATTGGGATGAGCCTGGATCAAATGATTCCTGTCAGGTGGATGTTTTCTTCATTTCTCTAGGCTGGGGCTGGGGAAACACCTGGAGTATCTCCACAACCCTGCAAGTCAAAACCCCACGTCCTCTGACTCAACTTTTCTTGCGGTTCTTCTCATCTGCTGAATATACTGTATACAGATCAATATCTCTACCTATCACATCCACCAGTTCTTGGAGTTTCTTGTTGAAAACACACTATCAGATTGCACCAGATTCTTCACCTGGATTGTCCCAGATCCTCTGTTCCCTTTCTTGGCTGCTGCAGTGGATCCGGCATCTTCACTTGCCACAGCGGCACCAAACATAGGGGTCGGCGCCACCAGGGCGTCAGCCCATTCTACAAGTCATTAAAAAGAAATCCGGCGATGCCGTGCCGTTGTCCCATATCAAGCCTAGCTTGCTATACGGAGACGCGCCCCATGCTGCATCCTTCTGTCGCAGAACTGTGATTCACATGATTCGCCACTCTAGATCGTAGTGTGGGTGACCGCCTACAAGTCAAAAGACACATCATAAGAAGCGAAAACCAGGATGACGTCTGCATAGATTGACTGAGTAAGGCAGCTTCTGATTTTCTACCCTCCCTCCAATCATGGACGTGGACAATGGCCCCCCCGAAAAACCATTTTCCTCTACAAACAAAGGGTTGCCCACTATCTCTTTACAAGCGGCAGGTCGCTCTGATCCAGTCGGTTTTTTCTGATTCTTTCCCATTCTATACTTGAGAGTGGTGCCCCACTCATGTGGAGACAACGCCAATTTCCTTGCATCAAGTGCAACAGCTTGAGAGTCATCCACATATGTTTTTCTCGACCAGGTGGGATTGGATCGACTCCGCGATGAACTTGTTTGAGCATCCAAACGATTCCGAAATACATCAGACCTTCCCTAGCTGAGTCAAATCTCTATCAGCTAATAGCCCTACTCTTTGAGCAGCCGATCGATGTGCAGGTTCTGATCTCTTGCCAAGATTCGTAGAAGAACAGATTCTGATGCTTGTCCGTCTTCAAACCATACCTCTTCACTGGTCGCTCCCGGTGACGTCCAACGAAATCGTCCGCATGGCCCGGGTGTTGGTCCAAGCATTGGATCATTTCCAACGCTGGTCCTAAGCTGAAAGGCGTTGACCAACAACACTGAACAGACTCCAGTTAAGCTGACAAGGCTGACAAACCTTTGCCACCGAAATCGAGCACCCCTTTCCGGGGTTTCATCGACTTCTTCTGCAGAGAAAACACTGGGAGATCGATGCTTTGGAGTCTTGTGGTGAATGAGTGTGAACGGAACCTCCAATGAATTGAAACATCCACAGCTCAAGATGTTCACAGGCTTCAAGTACCACCAAAAGACCAACCAAAAAACTACCTGCTTTAGTTTTGATGCCGTTTTGACTCCTTTTACGGACCTTTCTGCACACAAAATCATAAAGGGGCGCGAACAGCCGCTCGCGGTTTGAAGGCGCACGGTGCTGGCTCCCCACGGAAAGGCGAAACCACCTCAGAGAGATGAAGGTAGGTGACAGTGTCGACTGTTCTGTGAAGTTCTGTGAAGTTCCAAAGACATGTACCGCTTAGCACTTTGAGTTTCTGAAAGAGCGATCTGCCAGATATCTCAAGATGAACACTCAAGATCTGGATTACCTTGGGGGTTCCCTCTTTTTTGCATTGGATGAACCAGAATGGACCAAATAGTGAGTTTCTTAGAGCTATAGGGCTGTGAATCCAATGATGCCAATCCCGGGCTTCAATGCTGTCAAGGACAGAAGAGGATGCTGAGATGGTAAGCCTGGTTTACGCCCGTTCGGGTGGGAGAGGGACGACACCGAACACGGGTCTCCCAAGGGGTTCATTGGCCTCGTACATGATGAGAGTTGAAGAGACACCAAGCAGAGATATACAGAGGTTACGAGGGTCCTAGAAGCCCAAAAATCCAAGAACTGGAGGGTCCTTGTTTCCTCCAGAGCCAAAATGAAGGTTTCAAGGACGGACCTCATCTGAAGAACACACAAAAGAACACCCATCACATTTTTCCTTGAGACTCTGCAACTACTACCGGCACCGAGGACAGCAGCGACCAGTTCGCCCAGTTCAACAGGCCCCAGCGGTGAAAACCGCTTTGTCACGCCGCGGAACCCAACGAGCAAAGCCATCCCAGTACAAGTAGACCTGGGCGAACCGCGGTGCGAAGGGCACAAATTGATGGAGTCGATACGAAGATGCGAAGATTGGATTGGAGTTTCTCAACCTTTTTAACATAGGAATTCTCATCGAATTCTCATGTCCAACATGTCCATCAACCAAGATTCAACATCGAGCACATTCCTATGTTAAACCTTTTTTGTACAGAGCTTGAACGGAATGTGCTCGATGGAATTCACGAACTCAATTTGTGGGAGACCTCATTCCCGGCCCCTTTTTCGCTTATTGAAAGTACCGAGTGTTTCACCCAGAGTCAAGTGGTCAAAGTCTTGGGTTGCGGCAGTTAGCCATGAGCTTGTGTCAACCGCTCTCCACTAGATGGCCAAAGGGAGCGCGTTTGTGGCCCTCTTTATGGCCTTTAGAGTGCAGTGAAAAGAATCAGGAGCTGCTGTCAGCTGTGAGGTGAAAATAAGTTGTTGGAAAAATACAGGCTGTCTTCCACCGGCTGAACCTGCTGTGATTTGGGATGATTTGGGGGTCTGGTGATCGGGGTGTGGCGGACTCTGTACTCCATTCAGAATAACTCATATCATCTCATACCCAATCACCTTGAGGCTCCAGATTTTAAGCGACAGCCGACAGACTTGTTCAATCCTGTGATTACCGGCTGGGCCAATCGTGCAAAGTGACCAACTTAGCTTGCACAATGATTTTTGGATCCAAATCGGAGTTTCGCTGCGGGGCAAGTGACTCGCAACGGTGCATGAATCAACAGCTTGGATGTTCACTAGAATCTAGAATGAGTCAAGAAAGCTTTTTGTAGGTTTGCCATTTGCAACGCAATGCAACGAACATTGGAGTTGTGGCTGGAACTATTTCTACAATGCTTTTCTCAGGAGTGTGCACCAGAATGCTAAGCTGTCATAGTGGTCGCAATGACCAAAACCCTGTCCCATGCTCAAAGACCACCACCAAAACCTTACCAAACTCCTCTCACGAGTGAAATTCAACCACTTTCAACCACTCCAAGACTCATCCCTCATGCTCAACCTCATCCCTCTTGGGTCCCCCAGCGGGCTTCCACTCCTTCTCCGCCCCGGGCTCCGCCGCCGGCGGCGGCCCGCGCGGCGAGGACCGGGGGCCCCGGGGCGAGGCGCGCGGCGAGCCGGGCGTGGGCACTTCGGCCATCCACTGGGTGGGATCCGGATCCAACGCCTGGAACGACGACGGTTTGGTGACATGGGGTTGGCTTTCGGGGTGGGAACGGTGGGTGGGAACGGTGGGGTTTTGTGAATGGCAAATTACCTAAGAGAGATGGAAGCATTTTTGGAACTCTGAGAGGTGGAATGTGATGACTTGGAAGTGAGTGCGTGTGCTGGTTATTTGGCTGATGGGGCATGCCTCAGTCTTTCTCAGTGGTGTGCTGTTGGGAAAGCTCTTTTGGGATCGTCTCGGACTGAATGGTGTCCAAAGTTTCAAGCGCTATCGACTTAGAACTGCGGACATACCCCCTCAGCAACGGTGGTACAAATTCATTGGTGCCAAAGAATGCCAAAGAGATATTCCAGAGCTATCCAAGAGGCAGTGTTCGGCCTTGGACTTAGCTTCATATTGATTTCTTTTCAAACAAACCTCTTGGACTTGTGTGACGGTGTGACGGTGTGACTGTGACTTGGGGAGTGGAATGCAGGAACATCGTCCAGAACTCGGAAGGCAGTTAGCATCCGTGACTTGTTAAGGGAGTGGAATGCAACATCTTCCAGAACTCGGAAGGCAGTTAGCATCCTGGATCAGCTGAACATCCGAACATTGACCCGTCCAAGACGTGGAGTTCCACGTGGAACGCAAGAACTATGTGCCTACCCCGAAAAGCCGTGCCGAACCGCGCCGGCTGTGGGGTGAAAAGGGTCCTTTAAAAAAGAATGGCACATATACGTAGAAACACATGAAGAATCGAGTCAAGCACACCTCTCCTGGAGACGTCGACGTACGGTTCGTATGGGAAAGCTGTTGCATGCTCCATCGCAGGTTCGCGTTCGTTCGGCCCATGTTCTTCGGCCATCTTCGGCCACCGCAGCCCGTGCCTCGTAGAACTTCTTCGCTTCGGCACCATCCGCCTGTGGCCGAACCACGGACTGGTCGTCCCCGTGTGGCCGAACAACGGACTGCGACGTGTTGACACTTTCCGCTGGACGAGGTGTAAAGCAAAGACAACGCATGCGAACGCCGAGATAGCTCAAACCCTTGATCTTTCTATGTGATCGGCATGGTCAAGGAATGACCTGATGTGGGCGGTAGAGAGACACTGTTGACAAATAATGTTGGATGCTGATTAGTAATAGGGCCCTCAATAACGGTTTAAACATAATTCTTGACACCATGTTTATTTCAAGGGTCCTCTATTTGTGCCATTTGTTTGGGGTCCTATATAGTTATTATCCAAAAAAAAACGGTGGATTTAAATTGTTCGGAGCCATGTGCATGTTACTAAGTGAGTGATTGGCTTGCTGAGAATATTGACGATTATAGGTGTCTCTAGTTCTTCTTCAAAACTGACAGCTTCCCAAAGCCATCAACTCCTTAATCAATCCTTTATGTAAAGATTGCTCCTACAAACCAAATTTCAAGGTAGTAGATGAGAAAGGTCCCTGATCCTCAATAGTAAGTTTGCTTTAAGGTTCATCCATTGTGCAAAGTTTTTTCCTTAGCAGAAACAAACACAAATAGCTCCTAATACTACTAAGCCAATGGTTGGCTTGCTGAGATTATTGATAATTATACGTTAACCACTAGGTCAACCTAGTTCTTCTTCAAAACTGCTGAGAACCTTCTTAGTACCCTTCTTAGTAGTATAAAAGGATTGCTGAGAATATCTACAAAGAACCTGAGAAAAGGACAATGAATAAGTACAATCTATGACATGAAAAGAACGGAACATGAATACTACAATCAACGTGCAAAAGGAATCTTCCCAAAATTCCAGATTTGTTCTGGTGGTTGTTTATTGGTTCTGGGGCCTCCCATTTGTTTAGAGGAAGGAGGGAATCCCTTTTACACATCAAAATCCAACATTACTGGGACAATCTGGGACAAGTGTGTTTGGAAGACGTCGTAGTGAGTGCTATTATGTGCTATATGGCTAATTCCAAGATGCATCGTGTCACAAACCTCTGCAAAGCTCTTCTTGATTCATGTTCACCCCGAATCTGGCACTCAGTGATGGGGGAATGTCCGGTCGTGTCCCTCCTTGAAGATACTATAAAATGCAAAGGGCTTCACTGCCATACAACTACTCACGCTCGGTTCTTGCCAACTTGCAAACATCCATCACCGCCGCCCAGAGTTGTGTTGGTCTATTGTCCCGTTCTCACAACGGGACCTTGAAGCAAAGCCGGGCGTTCACAAAGGCTGGCACCTCCTTGGTCAAGCATGGTTTTCCTTCAAAGGAGGAACCGTCCGAAGATGGAACTCCCCCTGGAATCATCATGGTAGTGGATGGTCTAGTCCTTGGGCGACCCATGACTCCGAATACCAAGCAGGACGATGGTTTTTACTCCACTTCACCATTATATTTCAGGGAGCGTAACATCCCTAGGACATCGATCACGAATTTGGGCTTGGGAGCAGCCAGCCCCATGTTTCCACACAAAAGAGTCTACATTAAATGCAGTGGGAAGGGTTTGGTGCACCAGATTAAGCTACCACCAAAGCTCACAAATGGATGGCTTAGTGAGTTTAGTGCGGCTTATAACAATGTACAACCATCAACCATCCGTAAAGGATTTATCATCGATATAAGGGATTTTTTGTACTAGGTATTGGCCATAGCTCAATTGCATTCAAGACGGCGTTACACTCACCTTCTACTTCTCCAGATTCTCACACCGAAACCATCCGAAACCATGGTTCTCCGTTTGTCTGATGGGGTCACCATCAAAACCCTAGCTTTCAACAAGTCTTTCAAAGGACCTGGTGTTGTATCTCTAAACTCGGTAAAACAAAGGCTGATTGGTATAGAACTGAATCAATCTCAGTGGATAAACCAACCACTATCAGTATACCATGATAGGTTGGTATACTGCTTGTTAAATATGGGACAACTAGTTCTATCAAAATAACATCGCATCTGATCACGTCTCGTCTCAGGTGCTTGCGTCTCGTCCGCTGAGGACTTCCCGCTCAAAGACCACCTTGGGAAGCGCTCACCAGCAACCGCTGGCAAAGCAGCGAGGCACTTTGAAGGAATTGAGGCTTTTTGGCTTTTTGCTGATGAAAGCTCGGTGGTTTGTTCAAGCATCAAAATTCCAATGAATTGTTCAACCATGTTCAACCAGAAGTGAACCCGAAGCAAACCACAGACCGGTTTTCGGTGAACCGATTCACCCTTCAAGGCATCGACCGGCCTTGCCGACCCAAAGGATCTGACCGACGGACCTCTGAACTGCTGCACCTAGAGAGTCCAAAGAAAGGCACAACCAACTCCTCCCTCCTAAAGTGATGGCCTCCCCTGGAAGCGATGGCCTAACCTAATAGCAATGGCCTCCAAAGTTCTTTGTCCTCTTTCCATCTCTTCCCAAAGATTGCCGAGATTCACTGGATTTGATTCCAAGTTGGGTGCCGACGTGTGAAAAGGCTACTTACTTCATCTTACTTCGGATGCTTCCTAGCTGGGCACAGCTCTGTTTAGCTCGCCCTCGCTCGCCCTCCCTAGCTGGGCTTGGGCACATCAGAGCTGAACTTGGTGTATTGGAGACGAACCTGAGATCTCGCTGGAACGCGGGGAGCGATCGATCGACCTCTCCTGTGATGCCAAGGAAATGTCGGACACGTGACGCCTCGCATCGTCGCATGAATCTCGGTTTTTCGTCGGTCGGAAGACCCGAGGTTCATCGAACATCTGATGTCCAACTCTTGAGATCTGATCTTCTGTCTTTTCTCGTCCCCTTTTTGGCTTCGAATCTGTTATCGAGTGTTTGTCAAACACACGGGGCCAGCGACGTTTCCAAAGCACATGTCAGGTTGATAGGAGCGCACACATCTTCACCCTACATTCACTTACTGTAGACTGTTGATTAATGAACCCTCCTGTATGGAGATGTAAAACCATTCTGGTAGGAGAGGTTTATTGATCAACTGTATTCAACTGTCTACATTGTAACATGTGACTGTCCCTTTGAACATCCAGCAACGGAACAGCTATTTTTTACATTTTGGGACCCGCGAAACGACGCTCTCTCACGACCTCCCTGAGTGTGTCACGCTGGGAACGTCCGGCAAGTTGTTCACAATGATGCCGCAAATGTGTGGTGAGATGGCATCTGGACGCCTGGCTGAAGTCGTCTGAGGAGCCGTCGGCATCTGAGTGAGACCTCGACTTTTCTATTAAAAGAAAATCATCAACTTGTAACTTGTACTTATTTTCTGTTCTCAGTTTCATCGATTTACTTTTCGAACAAAGGAGCTCAAGTGTTTCTTTTTGGGTGTTTTGAGGCACATGTGGACAAACAAAACGAGTGCACTGCTATACTACCTATGAGGTGACTCAAAGAAACCGCCAGGATAGGTGTCGTGTCACTCTATAAGATCTCTTTGGGTGTCGTTGGACATGACCGCATCCCAAAGCATTGGACCCCAGCGACCCACCAATTCCCAGCAAACTCCGCCGAGAGTTTCGGCATCCACTTGGCATCTGGCGTGCCAATAGGACCATATAGAACCCTTGAGTTTAGTGGACCCGGGGTCCATTTCCTTTCTGAAAAGGGGACCTTTGCGAGGTCTCTCCATTTAGATAGGCACAGTTTTTCTCCAGTTGCTTCTGGCCATCCGGGTTGGGGTTTTCCCCAACACAAGCCTTATTTAGCAGATACACAGATTCTATGACTTTCAATTTGACATGTGCAAACAGGTCCTCAAACCACATCTCGTCGGCTTCTCAGATCTTTGAAACAGGAGGTTCCACGGCTCTGGGCTCCGAGCCACACTTTGTTCGGCTTCAAATGGTCCGCCACAATCTGGGCGGGCGCCGCCGCGGTTCGGCGCGCGTATGCCCTTTGTTACTCGTAGCTTCTTGTTCCTAGTAGTAAGAATGCTCCTAGTAGTAAGGCCAGGAGCCCCTAGTAGCGTCCTTGCTTCTAGTAGCGATGCCAGGAGCCCCTAGTAGCTTCCTTTTCCTGGTAGTAAGGCCAGGAGTCAAGGAGCTACTGGTAAGGCGACCCGCGCGGCGCCACATTCAGCCCAAGGAGCCACGTAATGCAGAATGGACTTGGCTTCTTTGGCTTGTCCCTGGCCGGCGCATCTTGGGGATGGACTCAAGGAGTGTGTCGATGTGTTGCTTTGATGTGAGTTGATGGAAGCAAGGCAGCTGGCACAAGATACAAAATCCAAGGTTCTGTGCGCTTGATTCCAGTGTCTCGACAGCATTTGTCAGCACTATAGGTTGGTTGCATCACCTGTGATTCTGTGGGGTTCTGTGATTTTGAGACGTACGACTCACCGGCATTGGAGTGTGCTCGGACACGCCCAACGGTATGGGAACCAAATGGAATTCTTACAACACTTGCTGCTAGCTAGTATAGAAGCTGTTCTTCCCTTTGTCACTCTAGACAAGCCCCTGAAGCCTGAAACCAGCACCGTGTGTCTTGCATCCCATACATATACAGATCATCACGGATCCGCGGCAGAGTTCGGGGTGGTTCGTAGAGTGAACGACATGTCAAAACTCCAAAAACGAAACAACTCGTCCTCCCTCGATCTAATGTAGACTCTTGATCAATTCACATGTCAAATGGGGGTGGTTTATCAATCAAGAGCCTATACATTAAGATTTCGGACCACGCAATAGCAGTGGAGGACTCGAGGCACACCCATGTCTTTGTGACTACGCATGTCTTTGCTGGTCGCCCAATCCCAGGTGCTGACCCAACCTTCTTAAAGTTCAGCAGCTGGTCCAGCAATGCCGTGTCAAAGTCCATCACCGTCTGTCGAAGGCGCGTGGAACCACGCAAACGTGGTAGGACCGCCATGTTCGATTGAAAGGACCAGCAGGGCTTGTCACAGCACATTAACGAATAGGATCCAATAGGTTCAATAGGTTTTGTTCAATCACTGGTCGACCTTTCATCACTCACTGTAGGTCAACGTTGGACCCTCCTTCCCCCCTGCCGAAGTCTGGTTTGAACCTCTTTCAGGTGTTTTAAACTGAATGCAAGATGGGTCCAACCCACCAATGATTTGACAGCTGAGTTAACACTTTTTCGCCAATGATTTAACACATTTTAACATGGTTACAAACATTAATCCATGGTCCATGGCAGCGATAAACACCAATTCCCATACCCTATACGGCTCCAACCACATCCTCAGAAGGTGGTTGGGCTGGGTTTGGGGGGTCTAGCTACCTTCTGAGGATGTGGTAGGGACTTTACCATCATGGATTGGAATCCGACCATACCCAGACCAAAAAACTGCTTGTAGCATCGGCCAACTCACCTTGATCCAAACATGTCACAATCACCATTGACGTTCTAAGGCCAGCTTAACCATGCTTGAAACAACCCAACATGCTCGGCTGCTTGGCTGACGATTGAGACCAAGCCTCTGCTCAGAGCGTGCATGTGTTTGAATAGGGAGACCCCTGGATGGCCAAGTTCTTTTTGTTGGGGAGTTCCCTATTCAAAAAACACATACCCATAGTAAACACATATAGACCCCCGAATAGATAGAACAGTCGATCCCCACATCAGAATCTATTGGAAACCGTTTTAACAATTATTTGGGAACCACTTATATTAAACATTAGTTATTATACAATATATTAAACATTAGTTCTATTTGGGCACCATATCAAACTGCGCAGTTTGACCACCTTGACTCACGATCTTCGCAACTCTCACCTCTCGGATGCGGAAGGGCCCTCGCCAGCGCTCGGCAATCCTGGTCGGTGGAAGGTCGGTTCGGCTTCGTCGGTCGGTTCGGCTTCGTTCGACGTGTCGCATGGAGAGACCATGCGCTTCGGCGAAAAGGAAGGTCATTGTTATTGGCTTGGAGGCCATCGCTTGGAGGTTGGAGGTCATTGCAATTGGTTGATCGCAGCCGGATGGACAAACAAAATTTGGGTGGGTGGCTGGAAAGATGGATCGATACATGAAAAAATGGATAGGAATATATAGATTGGCACAAATAAGATTGAACAAAATTAAACGAAACAGATCAGACTAGGTAGACCCTGGCAGGTCTGGTGAGCGGAAATTTCCACTACTTATAGGTGTTGATGTCTTGGTGCGAAAACCCAACAGATGAAACCGTGATGTGAGAACGCGTGGAACCCGATGTGCATGATCTGTTCCAATGTGTCGCGACACAATTTTTCAATAAAAATGAGACACGCGCCAATGTGTTGGAGATTCTTAATACTGTTGTAGTGGTTGTACCTTTCACATCCTTTCATTCTCATGTTCATACTGTTGTGAGGGGGAGATTTTGTGAACTGATGTTGTCATTGACCAGGCCTTCCGATGTTTGTGTGCGGCTTGCACTGGCCGCTGCGACAAGCAAGCAAGCAAGCAAGCAGGACACAACTGCAATGGTGTGTTTCCTTGCATGGGGCCAGGACTAGACTTATGACATAAAGCTGCCTGCTATGTCTGAAAAACCTTAAAATAGTTATTTTAGGAAAATAATAGGAATAAAGTAGGAAAAAATAGGAACTGAAAATAAGAAAAAAAGAGCTGGATTTAGAAATAGGAAAGGAAAAAAAGGAAAAGAATGGCAGCACTCTAGGACAGGAACATGAAATGGATACGAAGAGCAAATGACTGGAAGCAACATACTGGAAGCAAATTTCCGTTCATTTTCCTATAAAAATTGATTACTTCATGTCATTGTCCTTTAAACCATCCGTTTATTTTCCTTTAAAAAAAATTATTAACTCCGTTCATTCTCAATAAAAAATGATAAATTCCTTTAATTTCCCTTTTAAAAAATATAAATTCCTTTAATTTTCCTTTACAAAATGATGAATTCCTTTCATTTTCCTTTGAAAAGTTATAAATTCCTTTAATTTTCCTTTTAAACAAATAAATTCCTTTCATTTTCCTTGTAAAAATTCTAAATTCCGTTCATTTTCCTTTAAAAAAATGATCCTTTCACTTTCCTTTCAAAAATTGATTATTTCCTTTCATTTCCTTTAAAAACGAATAGTTTCCTTTAAATTTGTAATTTTTTAAATAATCCTATTGTTTTCATATTTTTGGGGGGGGGGCTGAAAATAATACTCTTTTTCCTATTTTTTACTATTTTTGGGGGGGCCTGAAAATCGTCCTATTTTTCATATTATTCATATTTTCCTAATTTTCACTAGTTTTTCCTATTTGTTTCCTATTTTTCCTATTTTTAATTTAAAAAATAGTAAAAATAGGAAAAATATGAAAAATAAGAATTGAAAATATGAAAAAATAGGATGATTTTCGCACCCCCCCAAAAAATAGGAAAAATAGGAATTGAAAATAGAAAAAATAGTACGATTTTCGCCCCCCCGCCAAAAAAAATAGGAAAAATAGGAATTGAACATAGTAAAAAAATAGGACGATTTTCGCCGCCCCCCCCAAAATAGCAAAAAAATAGGAATAAAAACAAATTACATAGACAATGAAATGAATTTAAATTTCTGTCTTAAGGAAAATTACATAAATTTACAATTTCTTTAAATTGAACATGAAAGGAATTAATCATGTTTAAAGGAAAATGAAAGGAATTTATATGTTTAAAGGGAAATTAAAAGAATTCAGAAGTTTTAAAAGGAAAATTGAAGGAAGTTTTAATTGTTTAAAGGAACATGAAAGGAAATAATCAATGCTTCAAGGAAAATGAAAGGACATAATTAGATCTAATCTAATCATTCCAATCGAATGCCGGCCTAACTGTGCATTGCCGCACTGCTATTAAATATCCAGTTTCATTCACTTGTGTCTGACCATGCGTCTGATCGGAATGAGCCACCTGCCTTCCCGTAATCTGAAATTCCTCGATCCTATTTGTTTCCAATTTCACGGTTGTTCTTGTTGTCAGCCCTATTTTATTCCTATTTTGTGTTGTGAGCCCTATTTGATTCCTATTTTGGTGTCCTATTTTATTCCTATTTTCCTAAAAATAATTAGTTTTGAACACTCCAGAGATAGCAATAGCTTTTTTTCATAAGACTAGACTCGCTGTAGACAGCGCGCAGAGCCTCATGCGATGTCCCAGTGGCCCCGGACGTAGATGCGGCTGCTCGTCAGCATCCAGGAGCACACCTTGCTAAATTCGCACCCCGCAAAGGTCGCACCATCCAAGGTGGCGACCAAGCGGTGCACTGCGGCCTGGTCAGCAACGCGAACGAGCAAGGCGGGCATGGGGGGGAACGCGCTGCGCGCGTGCCACATCCCACGTGCCTTGGCGGAGACTACTTCCGGAGAGTCTGCAGGCCCAACTTTCAGTACGGCATGGCCTTCCATGGCCTTCCGCACTGACTGCCACTGGGCGGAGAAGAACTCCGCGGTGTGGTTATCCGACGCTTGGACGCCATGCTTTGGCGGAAAGCCTCTCCTAGATAGGGAGTGGGGGTCGGCAGACGGCAAGAATGAAACATGTCAAAAGAAAGACGCCGACGCCGCGCGCCGGAAAAACATCAAAAAGAAAGACGCCGACGCTGCGCGCCGACGAATGCAGCTAGGGAACAAAAAGTTGAGCCCACAGCGAGCACCTGGGCCAGTGTCTACGTAGTCGTTGTGTTCCGCACGTGGATACGTGGGAAAACGACTGGCGTAGTACCGCCAGAAGTTGGATGCCTGGAAGCGGCCTAAGCCTTTCAGGCTGCGAATGCGCCGCATAACTGCGCGCTTGGTGCGCCAGCGAGGACCGGTCTTCAAGTGAGGGCGGCGTCCTCGCTTTGAAAGTCGATCCAGGAGGAAGTCCTTGGCGGCACTGCGGGTGAGACGCAACCCGGTGTTGCGCAGCGCGCGCTGTGGGTTGAAGGACTTCGTCAAGTACGCTGCGGGGTGCCTCTCTGGAGCATAGGCCCACAGGTGTTCGAGCTTTGCCTTGATGCCCTTAACGACGTGCGCCCCACTCCTGCATGGATGACGGGATGGAGACCGCGAGGGGGCGGGAGTGGAGAGGCATGGACATATGTGGGACAGGGACACTAATTGCATACCAAGGTGCGCTTCCAAGTCCTGGACAAATGCTGCAGTACTGAAGCAGCTGCACAAGTACGCATTCTGCCAGGCAAGCGTCAGGGACGTGGGACACCAGGAATCCCTGCGGAACTCGACCTCCCAACAGGACCACCTATACCGCTGGAGTTGCCAGGCGTGCGCGGAGCGTGTGGATCTGAGTTAGATCCGGCGGTCCGGCGCACTGGTAGGTTGGAGGCCATCGCTAGTAGGGTGGAGGAGGGCATCGCTACGCCGACAACATGACCGGTGGCGAGGGCAAGGTTGTCAGGCAACCTTTTAGGCATCCTAGTTACAGTCTCCCCGCGGCAAGTAGGACCTGGTACAATACAATGCTTAGAGCCAGAAGTTAAACCGATTGTGCATTTGAATAGAAACCATTTGCGCCGTGGCTGTATTTTGCTTAGTGTGAGAGTGAGAGTGAGTGAGTGCATGTGAGTGTGAGTGGGAGTGAAAGTGAGGTTGAGTGTGAGTGTGAGCAGAGAGTGGGAATGAGGGTGACAGTGAGTGTGAGAGTGAGAGTGAGGGAGTGGAGTGGAGTGGAGTGGAGTGGAGTGGAGTGGAGTGGAGTGGAGTGGAGTGGAGTGGAGTGGAGTGGAGTGGAGTGGAGTGGAGTGGAGTGGAGTGGAGTGGAGTGGAGTGGAGTGGAGTGG
>CAXAMN010005435.1:235706-258534 GCA_963970005.1 Durusdinium trenchii | reverse complement strand
GAGGTGAGGTGAGGTGAGGTGAGGTGAGGTGAGGTGAGGTGAGGTGAAGTGAGTGAGTGGGTCGTCGGAGTGTCTGATTGGGACCGATTATTGTCAGGCCCTGGGGACCAATTGTCAGGCCCTTGGGACCAATTGTCAGGCCCTTGGGACAAATTGTCAGGTGAGTGAGTGAGGAAGTGAATGAGTGAGTTGGTGGCGATTGGTTGGTGACAGTTGGTTGGTGGCAGTCAGTTGGTGGCAGTCAGTTGGTAGCAATTGGTTGGGTGGCAATTAGTGGGTGGCAATTGGTTGGGTGGCAATTAGTGGGTGGCAATTGGTTGGTGACAGTTGGTGGGTGGGTGGCAAGCGGGAGGCGGGAGGAGGAGGGAGGAGCGGATACTAAAAACAAAAACCCACACGTCAATGTGGGGAAGAACAAACCCTCAATTATGGCTTATTGATGCGCTGTAGACGAGGCGAAAAAAATCACCTCCTATGTTTTTGATCATGAAATGCCAAAACAATGCCATTTGGGCTCAGCACCTCATACGAGGCAGAGCCATCATCATCTTCGCTGCCTGCTTTGCCGTTGCATCTTGCATTGGAAAGAGAAAACACCACTGTCCAAACCTGTGAAAGTGACAGTAAAGCCGACGTTCTTCCACCTGCTAATTGTTGTTTGTTAACTGTTCCAATTCGGTGTTTTTCGGCTGTGGGAAGTGCTTCACTCATATTTTAGGTCCTGCTTGCTTTCTCTTCTTCTGTGAAGAGTGGTTGGAGTCCTGAGAAATCCTCCATCGAGCACCCAACTGTAAAAACAGCACGCTTTGCACTTTTTTGTACCTTAGTCAGCAGAGCGCGCCACCGCTGTCGACCAAGCAAGCAAGCAAGCAAGCAAGCAAGCAAGCAAGCAGGCAGGCAGGCAGGCAAGCAGGCAGGCAGGCAGGCAAGCAAGCAAGCAAGCAAGCAGGCAAGCAGGAAACATGTGCCGAAACATGTGCTGTTGATTGTCGCAGGATCGTCGACTCAATAGCTGCAAACTGGGACCCCTGTCCCATTCGCGCCACCCCATCGGAAGTGGACAACTACATCGCAACCATGACTTCGGCAACGAACATCGTCGCCAATGCGGTCGGCGTTTGCTCCAAATCGTGTTCACTTCGCAAATGAATCAGCTGTGAAACCTCTACCTTTGCATACTTTTCGCTAGGCAGCCCAGCTTCGAACCCATGCCTCTAAAAATTTTGACTGTTAAATGCCTCAATTCTTAATTGTATTGCAAGCAACTGACATATATCACATTACATAATGGTTGCAAACATCGTTCTGGACAGATTGCTGACTGAAATAGAGGCGTAAATGTTGAAAGTGACATGGCACATCCTTTAAGTCTTTTGCTGTGCAGTTGCCAAGGTGATTTGTGAAGACTTGTTTCACAGTTGTGACTAACCATGGTTGGTAGCTATATATATATATATATCAGCCAAACAAACAAAGTATATTGGATGTAGTATATACATATAGACATCATTAGCCAAACAAACAAACAAATAATCAGATTGTATTATAAATAGCAAACTTGATTAAGTGGAGAAAAGTGACAGGACAAGACAATTAAAGAAAAAAAAAGCAAAATTGGATAGCGGGCTTGATAGATATATAGTATACGAAGCCCAGCCAAGCTAAATAGAAACATAGCTCCGATAGAGAGACTTAAGGACAGATAGAGGAAGAAGAGAGAAGGTCAAGCAAAGAATGCCACAGCAAACCCACAAACTCGTTGACCGACATGTTGATATTAGTATTATGGTCATGCAGGTGGTCGCACTAACACTAAAAAGAGACGATTGAACGCACAGAATGTACGCATTAATAATAAACATATATTTGGGTCCTCCGCACCCGCACATATATTCCGCAAAGTAGATCTCTTGACAAGGAAAAGGGGTCTTTCCCAAACCTTTTGACGAGTAGGCTCTTTCCCTGGGATGTTTGACCGAATAAGCAGGTAGTTTCCTGCACGTGCCATCTACGAAACGCATGTTGCTCTCTTCCAATCCATTTGTGTTGACACACTGCTATCAATGCTATCATGCCCAGAAGCCAATACGGGGAATCCTAACGTGGGTTCACAAAAGCACTTACTTCTCCTGTAGCTTTCGCAAATCTTCCAGTCTTTCTTTTTCTCTTCCTGGCGGGTGAAGAGAAGCTTCAACTGTTAGCCATACCAGCAAAAGCAACGCGTCCTAAACTGCCCTTTACTACTCCTGCAACGGAACGAGCTCCAAATTCAAGAGAACTGGTCGCGAAACGTACAAACCTCATGACTGAAGAGCCCCACGTCACCAGGTTTAGTTCTCCTCTTCATGGGGGCATTCTTTGGTGCACAAAAGAGCCGTTGTGCAAGATTAACGCAGCAGGGGCATGCCCCTGCAACGGCCATTTGTGCCTCCTGTTCTTTCTTGTAGTTGGCGATACCATCTTCAATACTCTTGATGGCCTTATCCATGTCCTGCAATCGTGGCTGAGCAATGCATACGAGCAAAACGCATGTCCAAGCCTAGCTTTATCTGCGTTTGCTACATGCAAAAAAGAGTTTATCTTTCAACTCTAACCAAAGGGACGATCTTGCAAAAATCTGGAAGAGACAGGAAGAAACGCTCGAGAACTGGCAACAAAGCTGGACAAACTCTAGTGGTTTAAGCAACCAGATTCGGAATCAGGCCATCGCTACTTACTAGGTTGGAGGCCATTCCTACTAACAAGAAGCTGGTCTATCTATCTATCTATCTATTTATCTTTCACATGCTGTTAGCATAGGATCCGCATCGCGAGCGTCAAGAGCGGCGAGATCTCCTCCCTTTGCCAGAGAGAGCGTCGAATGTCTTGCTTCAGCAGCTCGTCCTCCAAGGTTTCCTTCCGACCTCCATGACCCACAGCAGGTGGCATCGAACCAGACCACCCGTGCGCGACTTCAGAATCCAAGCAAAACCAGAGCAGTTCCACCGTCTTCCACCCTGTTACTTTCAGAATCCAGGGCTCCGTTTCAGGCTTTGGGGATGCTTTTTGAGCACAGTGACATGAAAAACCCTGAGAACGACTTGAGCTTTCCCAACACCTACGTTATGCTACAAGTACGTTGGTGGTCCTTCCTCAGGTGGACGCCACGAAGGACATCGTCACCAGTCGTCACCAGTCGTCCAAACATCCCGAAAGGACGTCTGAGCCGGTCCGAGCCGGTCCGAAGGACGACCAGTGTTGAACACGTCCGTTCCCCTTTCGGAAATCGCTCACATGCAGTCTGAGAACTGCAGAACTGGCATCCCTAGGATGGGAGTTCTCCCACATCAACCTGGATGGAACTGGCCACTTGGTCCACGAAAAGTGCCTCTTTTTGATGTGAATTCTTTGGGTCTCCGGTGTAGTTGTCTTCCGACTTGCCGACGTGTTCGCGAGTCGAGGCCTGTGAGCTCGCCAGCCAGCTCCTTGGCACCTGTCAGCATCCCGGACCTGGGAGGCCGAGAAAACACACATGTTTTTGTGGGTCTCCGCCAGTTCCCGATTTTTGGGTCTCATCATGTCTCCACCAAAGATCCAAGGAAGGCTCGGACATTTGATGGTTGTGGATTAGATAGGAAATTGATGGACATTTGATGTAATTTGTGGGACATAGCTGTTTCATTCAAGCACCCAGTCTGAATCATTCTGAATCAGCCTCTGACTCTTACACTCACTGATTCATTCCGCATTCCTCATGGTTCTGCCTGGTTCCCAACAAAACCGCTTCACCAGAGTGGCCAGAGTGGTAACTGGTTCACCGCTCGGCACTGGCAAAGGAACCCCGTTTGTGGTGAACTCGGTCGTCTCAATCATGCGTCGCTTCGCATCTGTCAAAGTCTTCTGGCCTGTCACACAAGGTGTGACCGAAATCATCTGCGCCAAACAACTTGAAGAACCCTATAGGTGGAGGCCATCGCTAGGAGTGGGTGGAGGCCATTGCTAGTAGGTTGGCACTGAAGCCCGTAGCTATGAACTGCTTTCTTTTGCCAAACCGCAGCAGAACGAAGGAGTCGGGGAAGCGAAACAAAACCGCCCGGGTCTCATCGTCTTCCGAGTCTTTGGAGCCGAGGGCACTGATGCTTCTCCCGGAACTCTTGCAACTTCTTCAAGTGGGCCTTGAAAAAAAAGAACACACGCCGCTAGTAGGTTGGAGGGGCCTTTGTAGGTGGCTGGGCTCCGCCCCATTTCAACATCAATGAAGGAAGACAAATGAAGACCCTTCTCTTGCTCGACTCCCAGGAAGGACTTGGAGTTTCACTTGGAAGTTCAGAAGAGCTCATGAAAGGCCACAAGAAGGCCACAAAATGGCCAGTAGGCCTAGGGAAGAGGTATCAACCAGTCTACAGTCTACCCTGTACCGCCCTGCTGCAAATGATGTTTGCCTGTAAGAGTGGATGATGGTGGTTGGTACAGGCCTTCCTTAAAACTCGTGATAGTCTTTTATTACACCCAATCTAGACCTGATAAATAGTGGAGACCGATCTGCGATCTCTGCGATCTTCCGCTTCTGAAGCCGGTCTGAACGAATTGAATCCGAAGCCTTGTGAAAAGTTCCCCAGCTGTCTGAGATGAGTTTCCCAGTCAAAGTATGTCAAAGTCATGATGCTAGTGGAGCTAGTGATGTGTGCGGGTGTTAAACAAGAAACAAATCTGACACAGGACAGGTATGGTACGGGACGTACAAATATGATGTGGTCCCAACGGGTCTCCTACTGATGACAAGGAACCTTTCCAATTCTATAGGACGCCTGGCTTTTCATGCATGAATAGACGGTTCCTCCAAAGGAAACCCGGCCTGCAACAGGAAAAGACTCTGTCCCTCAACGCAACCAGCTTGGTGTAGGGTCGAAACGATGAGATTTAACTCTTCGGAATAGCTTATGGAGTGACATACTACCTTGGTTTTAGAAACAGCATTGGCTGCAGCGTCTGGTCAACGAACATCCCCGTCTTTGACCTGACACAAAACAGCTTCGCCTGCAAATTGCATTGAAAACGGTTCCTCATGTTTCCTCAATCCAGAGCACTGTCCTTGCTCCTCTGTTTTTTGCAGTTCGGTAGAGTCTTGTAGAGACCTCCATGTCTTCTCCCACGTGGCGTGCCACGCGGCCTCCGAGGAACCTTCGTGTTTCTCGATGCACTGGTCATTCATCCGCCTCGAAGGAGCGTGACTCTGAGCGGTCCTCTGAAACGAAGGTTTGAAGAGTCCGGCATTTTTGAAATTGGTGGGTCAGAGGGTGACCAAGAATTCTTGGGATGATCCCATCCAGGAGAACCGGTTCAGAGCAAAGCTACATCGGGTGGAATGAAAGAAAAGCTGGATGGACAATACTCCAAAAGAACTTTCGCTTCTGGCCAATCACCCAAGAAGTCTACCCAAGTATTCATGCATCTTTTCCTGACAGCTCTTCGATCTTTGATCTGCAAATGTAGATAGATTCATTTATTTTTTACTGTTTCTGTCACAAGAGAAACTGTCACTATAGAAGATATTTTAACATGTTCTTTCTGTTTAAACATATTGACCACTTGTTCTGTCAATCTTCGTGATCAATCTTCCCTCTGTCACTCATGCAGTGCGGAAAAGCACGCAGTAACAAGGGCATTGCTACTAGTAGCAAGAAGCTACTAGTTACTAGTAACAAGGGCATCGCTGCACAGCTGGTGACCTCCTGGTGGAAGTTGGAACAGTGCTCTGGTACCGCCCCACTACCCCACCCGCCCTCCGCTGCTTTTGTCTCCGGGGACCCCCTGCAAGTTGAAGAACTTGGCCAAAATCTGGAGTTCGGAGGTCGGTTTGTGGCAGCTGCATTTTGCACGTGAAGCGGAACGGTGGACGCATCCAACACCGCTCAACACCGGATTGGTCAAGGTAGTCTGAGGCCCCGCTGAGTAGGTGAAACATCAGTTTGTCGGCCCAGGTGGTGGGGAAGATCCATGATTATGCCGCGACAAGTATATATAAGAGCACCGAACCAGTTCCCAAAGCACCAAACCATTCCCAGGTAACTGGGGTAGGTAACAAGGTATCCAGTTTCTTGGGGTCGGCGTCCACCACAGCACCAGTAGAACCGACAGGGAACAAATCCTGTTTGTATCCTGTTCATTCCTGTTCCGACTATTATACAGAAGGATCATTTTTCTGTAATTCTGCTATAGATTGAGATTCTCCCTTGAAGCTTGTAAAGAAATATCATCCAAATGTTTGCAAACTCTGCAGCTCTGCAGCAATCGCATCGTTTTTTCTTCGGTCCTGGTTAAGATAAAGCACAACCTGCCAGGTATACCTCCCGGTGACCATCGACCTCACTGCACACCGACCTCCCGGACGTGTTCACCGTCACGACCTGACGCCATGTCGACTCCCGGGCTCCCTGGCCGCTCGTCGATCCAAGTGTCGCTTCAGCCTCACCACCGCGCTTATCCGCGCGCGGATCCGGGAGCGGCCACAGCTGTCGGTCAGCGGCTGTGAAAGAGGAATGGAAGGTGTAGGCTACAGAAAACACATGCACAATTGACAAACAACATGTGGTTGAAACATTCTTCGTCATGAAACTTTGTTTATTTTGTGAGACAAATTAAACATGCTGAAACTTGGTGGGCATGCATTGGACTTCCAAATGTCAAAAACATGAAGATCCCACAACACCCGTTTGCAACCTTCATGGCTTCTCAGACTTATATATATATATAAGTTCCCTGAAGATGGTGACTCTCCCAAACTGATCCAAGCTGCACATGGTTGAATTTGGGAGTAGATTTCGGCGTTTTGTTGGGGTTCTTTCGACTGAGGGTGCGTTCGACTGAGGGTGATACCACGAACTGATCAAGCGCAGCAAACGAAGAGATCCAGCGGTGGAAAAGCTGGATTTTTGTGCAGTCCTGTTTTTGCTGCGGCCCCAATGTCGCACCCCCAAGCTGTCAATGTCAGCCGCAAGAAGCTGATTCACCTCACTGAGGTCCCTGCTTGGATTTGTTCATCTCACTATTCCCGGCCACCACATCCTGCCGCTTCGGGATAGAAGCGATATAAAAACCAACACAACTCGTGCCAGGTTAGTAGCTTCTTTGTTGCTAGTGTAGTACAAATAGGCTTTAGCATGCTTTAGCCAATGCTTCCTCTGATCAGCGGCCCCTAGCAGAATCTCACAGTGGGAGTGCCTTGACCGCCTCGAGCATGGAGGAATCCTCCAGAACCTCTTCCGGCTTGGCGGCCCTCACCTGGGTGGATGTGATCGGATGGTGTCCCACCTTGGTCCCAACCGAACACCATGGCGGACCCATCGCGGACCCACGTGCGCGATGGGTCCGCGGTTCAGACGTCCAACATCGCGTCGCCACGGTCCAAGACATGGGGCACCGGACGTCGGCACCGGTCCAACAGCTTTCTGCTCGGCTCTCAGACTATGATGTGTATGATACATGCACCAGGCCTTCTCATGAAGTAAAGCAGTACCAAACAGTTAATTGAAGTTAAATATCTTTGCAGCAAAACTCGACGATGAATAATCCAAACAAAATCAAATGCTCGAATCGGGAGTTCGTCATTCTTACAGGGCTCAGTTGACTTCCGCGCCTTTCACCTATAGAATATATTCTGTATCTGGCACATCAACCTTGATCTTTGTGAGTCTTAGACCAAGTCCATCGGCAGTTCAGAGAGACGATCCTTGCTTTTGTCACACTGTCCAGGTGACATCTTCGCCTACTGAGAGTATTCGGAAGAGGAAACCGCACAAAACATGAATTGTTAATTTGGAGCAGCCTGCTTCCCAGCAAGCGTCCCCCTTTTGTGTCCAGCATATTGTCCAGATCATTTGTGAATGACATTGTCAGTTTCCCAAGAAATAGCTTGACCAGTATCCGAAAAATGCTCAAACACTCGTGACTCTTCTCTTGCTTGGCCAATGGCAAAATTGCAACAAACACTGATAAATTCAATTGGGTAATCCATAATGCACACACCGGGGTGTGAAACAAGCTGCAAGCTAAACATATTATGTCAGAAGTTTTGCCCGGCTCAATATTTCCCAAACCCAAACCTTTTTTGGCAAGCTCAGATTCGAGAAGAACCTGCCCGAGGAGAGCCAGCTTGCAAGGTGGCGCCATGAGACAGCGAGACACCGACAGTCGTCTTCCGAAAGAGACCGACAGTCGCTGTCGTCCAGAGCCACCCCACGGAGACATCGATGAAACCCATGGTCCGTGCCACGTCTTCCTGGCCAGCTGCCAGTTGTTCTTTTGCAAACATGACATGCCAACCCAGAGCGGTTGAGTATCGAGGATGCGAAAAGAAGAATCATTCTTCCGAAAAGAGAAATGGGACAAACTTCTGCGAGCCATGCCGCTGATGACCTTCATTTCTCGTATCAATTCTTGAGCTGAAAGTGTGTGAAGACTGGCCACTGGCTGCCCCAAGGTCGCCCCTTGCTTGAGGGTCCGATGGGAGTGAAGATGAGAAACTTGGCACTGGATCATGCCCCGAAACTCTCCTAGTCAATGGAGCCAGGGGTCCCCATTCAAATCATGACTAGGATTGACTATGTAAGTGAAAGTCGGAACCAAACTGGAACACCAACATGGTAGATGTTAGGAACGTGTTTCTCTGCAATTTCTTCCATCTAGTATGACTTGCTGGAGGTATTTGCTGGGGTCCCTTCTGCCGAACATGTTCAGCTGAGACCCAAAGAGGAACAAAAACACCTCTTGCCTTTTTGGTGGGAGGCTTGAAGTACTCACGCATCCGCTTTCGCGTCCTTGGCGGAAAGCCGTCCAAAGCTCAGAGATGCGACGGTGACGATTAACGTGGAACCGATGTCTTGACAGGTGAGAACCGGCTCTTGAAGCAGGATCCAGATGTGCGAGAAGAACGCTGAAGAAGTAGTAGCGTCCTTGCTCCTAGTAGTAAGGCCAGGAGCCCCTAGTAACCTAGTAGCGTCCTTGCTCCTACCACGTTGAAGTCCAATATCAAACATCATGCCCTTAAAGCAACGAACAAATGTTCTGCCGATTCGTTTCTCATCAGTGACCACTCAACACATCCGCGGTAAATCGCCGGTCGCTTCGCAAAAGCACAGAATCAACCTGGAGAGCAATTGATTGCTTCAGCCTTTGCTCTGGGGATGCGGCTGAGGGAAGCACCAGGGCTCGTCTTCCTTGCGACATGTGCCATGGACATCTGTGCACCATTTTCCGCAAATCAACCAATTACAAGGCCTTTTCATGTGTTGATTTCAAATCGGAATAAGTTCTCAAGTCAAGACCGCTTGGGGTCTATCTGCTTCAAACTGTGGCACAGTCACGAAATGACCTGAACATCTCGGCCACGGCCCACCCCTCAGGCTCCAACCAGACCTTCCTGCGTTTCCTGTGGCTTCGCTCACAGGGTCCGGACCCACGGAGACCGGTCTCCACCAAGGCGGTGGGCTCCGTTCAAAAAGGTAAGGTCTATACAGAACGTACAGAAAGTCCTTTGAAAGAAAACATAAGACATGGTCTGGAGTCTGAAGTACCTCAAAAACATGGGAAAGAAGAAAATACCAATTGAGAACCTTTTGAAACCTAGACGCTTCTGTCGCCTCACGCGGTCGAACGTTCCTCCCGTCCAATTTTGGGTGATCATTCACCGTCCCACACTGGCCACGCGGCTGATCCACATAAGACCCGGAGGAAGAAGAAAAGGACTGTCTTCCTGAGGTATATAGCTTTTACATGCTTTTACCGCATCCCTGCAAAACATGACATGAACTTCTCCCAACCAGAAAGCTATGGCAGCCACTTGGACTACCAAGCCCAGCTTGCCCGGCCATGTTTCACCCATCTGCTTTCAGGCAACTTTCGACCCCACCTGGATGCGCTGCAATCCACCGTGTTGGCTGGTATGCCAGCTGTTGTAGAAGTAGATTCGCTTCTGATCGGCCTCGCGAGCCCCGGCAGTCCCAAGAAAGAACTGCTGGTCGGTGCCAGGTAGTTCCAAGTACCAACGGGTATACGTCCATGTCCCTTGTAACAAAAACCCTTGGCATCGCTTGTAGGACCGAGGTTCATAAGGGCCAAACACCAGAATCTCCAAGAGATGCCTTCTCAACAGGTACCTTCTCAACAGGTCCAGCACTGAAAATCCAGAAGATGGAGGAATGAGATCTGATGGGTTGCCCGGACCCAAACGCGTTGCCTCGGCGTTCGCCGCCGGGAATTCGGGAGGGACATCCATTCGACGGCGCGACGTCGTTTCAACCTATCCTACTACGTTCAATCATCCTGTCTGCCATCAGCACGGCGCAGCTTCACCTGGAACATGAACTCTAGTAATGAAAACATTTAAAAAAAAAAACGTCCACATGCTGCAGCTGTGAACATCGTTTTCTTTCCAGGGTCTCCTTTGGTCCTTCCTCCTACCTTTGAACGTGGCTCTTCGGCAGACCACATCGAACGGCACGTGTCCGAGAAGAGGCACCGCCACCGGTGTGGCGTTTGTCCGTTGCCTCATCCACGCCCATGAGACTGGCATCATCTGCCAAGATCAGGTCAAAGGAGTCCGAGATCCTGGCAGCACGCGTCACACCTTCGAGAAACAAGACGTGGAGGCGGAGTGGCGCTGGGCGGGCGGTGACTTTGAAGGTGAGGTCCGGTGACGGAAGATCTGATGGAAAGGGTCACCAGTAAATCAGAACGAACCATCCAATCATAAGAACCGTTTCCCTTAGCAGTCGAAATCGATTCTTCTGCTCTACTTCAGCTAGGCCACCTGAAGTAGAATGGTGGGGGGTCGACCCTTCACCGGAACGCGGTAGCTGCGACCCGCGAAACCGGCCACGAACCCCGCGATGACGAACACACACACACACACTGCGTGCACGTGACTCTTCTGCTCCAGCACACTTCGTGGCGAGATGTGGCGAGTCGTAGTGCTCCGTTTGATTTCAACGACACAGACATGCGTGCTGTGGACGGGGAAGATTTTGGACGGGGGAATTGGTGTATATACGTACTCTGCCCGGCAGTAAAACTTCAAAATGACACGTGCATTCTGACCCAACATTGGAAGTGAAAGATGGTCGTCCACTTTTGTGACGACCCAACCGGACACTCGGAAGAAGCTTCGGGGCTTTTTCGGAGCTTCGAGTCCTCGTTGTAACAAGTTGTAAGCCGTAAGCGAACAGGACATGTGCAGGACCGAAAAGAGTCACTCCAAAAGGGAAGAACACCTGGGAGGCGAGGCTGGGAGGCTTCTCCAAATAAGAGGCCCATTGACCTCACTGCGAGATCCAGTATTGTAAATCAACGTCAAAAAATCCTGAGATGTTCCTGAAACACCTCAAGAACCCATCCTCAAAACTAACATCCGTTCCAACAAAACTCGCTGGGGTGACCCAAGGAGCTCTTCAGTGAGCTTACCTCCCTCTTCATGCTGCATCCAGATCATCAGCTTGAACTGGCGATGTGCCACAAAACTCGTGCCCTCTTGGGAGTCCAATGCTCCAAAACACACACGCACTGGTGGGTTGCTGTCACAGAAGGGGTATAGCCGGTATAGCTCAAACATGAAGCAACAACAAAATGGTGTCCAACGTTGGTAGGTCTTCTTTCCTTCTCTTCTATCACTCTGACCCGACATGTGCATGTCTAGCACGGGACAAAGGCTTCAACCACGGTGTGGGTCGGCAACGGTTTTGGGAACCATGGGGCCAGACCGGCGACGGTTTCCAGCGGGGCGAATGTACACACGAACACGGAGAGAAATCCCGTTCCGCAGCGCAACGCCTCCACTTCCTATAGGCTCTATATACAATCTACGGCCGACAGTTCGGCAAGTTCGGCAGTTCATGGCAGTTCTGTGAGCAAGTAAAGGCCTCCGCGATTCAAATGAATCGTTTACCCAGCGAGCATTTGACTTCCAAAGGTACATACGATCGTAAGCTAGATTCAAGTAGTGATTCAAGTTCATTGGTTTACTAACTTGCCATTGCTTAGCTCGTTTGTAGCTCAAATTTGCAACTCAAATATAACAAAATATCCAAAGCAAAGTGGCCGGTGCTGGCTGGGCCATAGTGGGCCTGTCACAACTTATTGACCGGAAAAGGACACCCGTCTTCCCAAGTTGACCCTGGTTCCTTGTGCTTGCAGCACACCTCACGACCAACGAGCGGACAGTTTGAGCCTTGTTTGCTGTAGGAGGAATATGGACCTTGAATTCTCCCTGATGCTTGCACCAATGCCCCTGGCACAAGCAGCTGTTGGCAAGGCTAAGTGGAACTTGTCTTGAGAGGCTAGGCGGGTGATCAAATGAAGTTACTGAACTCAAACACATGTACCCATCTGCTAGATTCCTGCGGATTGTGCGGGGCTCTATGATTTACCCCGAGTCTGCCAAGGAATCAAGTGTCAAGAAAGGTACAAAGATAATAATGTCAAACCACTTTGTAAATATCAATCAATGTTCCCGCCAAAGTGATCCAATACCATCAACACCAGTTTGATACTCTCAAAAAAAAGCTTCAGCATGCTGAAATCAGAAACCCTGCCACGACTCTCGGGGCCGCGATGCCGCGATGCCCACGTCTCCACAGGAATCCAAGTGGCAAAGTGCTCCAAGTCCTTCTCCTCGACGAACTCCGGCATCTCGTCACCTTCCTCTTCCTGGCGTTGGTGAACCCTTCCTGTGTGTCTTGTTGTGGGAGACACCCGAGAGTCTACCCTGTCTATCTATATTCCGAACCTTCGAGGAGGTCGGGACGCTGGCGGTTCAGTCTCCCATGTCTAGGTCGACACCTGTTGTGGGGTTTGCCTTCCTGCACTCGGTGGAGTCAAAGCGACTGTACCAGGATTCTTGTACCAGGATTCTTGGACTCGAAACTCCATCCTACTAGCGGTGGCCTCCAACCTAAGCAATGGCCTCCAAGCATTGCTACTCACATCACTCTCCAAGTATCTGTCGCCGGAGTTGCCAGCCGAAACACTTCTTCTTTGCCCCAAGACTTGGAATGTGCTCAAAACTCCTGAGTATAATATACAGTTAAACATCAAATATGACCTTCCTCTGCTTGGAATCATCTGACCTTCTGACCGTCCAAGGCTGTCGTCCAAACCACGAGTCCGGGCGCCCGGACCATCAAGGTCGCAAAGCCTCGTCCGGGCGAGACCACGTTGGCAAAACGGGTGCATCAATGAGGCCTGACATGGCCTGACCACGTGGCATACCCCGAAGACCGGTACTGTAAGATCACGTTGGCATATGACATTGACCCCTTTTCAACCCATCCCCCAATAGAGTAAAATATGCCGATCTCATAGAGTGAGTCTCTGGGATCTGGCGCCGCCAGGCGGCAGAAAACTCCTCACCCCAAATCAGCTGCCGCCAAGGTCTTGAACTGCACGCTTCCCGCGAGCCGCACAATTCCAAGGTCCGCACGAGCCAAATCGCCCTTCTGAGCCAAGTGATCAATATGCACCTTCTTGTCGCCTGCAAGGCTTCAGCGGCCGCGGTATTGCGGACACAGCAAATGGGTGGAATGAAGATGGCATAAAGAATCACCGGTAATGATGAATGAGTGAAGATGCTAATGATGATCTTGTACCATGGTCCTTATAAAAGGACGATGGGGAATGTTACTCTTGAAATGCCAAAGGAGGCCTCCAGGCTTCACCGGCCCTCATTGCCTTTTTTCTAGGGCAAGTGGCAAGTGAAGCAGAAGATTGGTCTATCTTTAACATACTGATATTCCAGCATATGGGCATACAAATATGTGCACACTGAAAATAAGACCACACACGCACCCCTAAACTTCTGCAGAACCCTGTGAATGCAATCGCGCGGCTTCAAGCGTCTGATGTAAATGTAGACACCGTTTTAATGTGCTTGGCTACATTGACCTGCAGCAGATCCTCATGCTTCATGGACTTCACTTGGCCTCCTTCTTTTGAAGTAGATCGTTCTGCACCAGATCCTGCTGCAGATCCTGCAGCAGCAGCTTCCTCTTCGGCAGGAGAGGCTTCACCTGTTGTGCAGAAGTTCCCACTGATGCCACCGATGGCGCTCCCAACCTCTATTTTGGCTGACCCTGTGAATCCTGGCCATGTCTGCCTTCGGCAGTCCTTGAGCAAGGCTCAACTAACCACCAAAGGTGTTTCCCTCAAAAAGTAGAGGTTTACCCAAAGCTCCATACAACCCTTTGGCCCCTCAAAACCTTGGGAATGAGACCCCAGCCCCTCCAAGGTCTGAGCGTCTGATGCTTCCATTTCAGGGTCCAGCGTCTGATCGCGTCACTGAGCACCGGCTAATCATGTAAGACGGGGATCGAACCGCTGACTCTGTGGTCGCACGGTTCAATATGAAGTTCCCACCTGTTCACATATGAAGTGGGGAAAGCAATCCCCCAAAAGAGGTGACCATCCCAGGTTCTCCAGGGGCTCGGTCGACCACTTGGAGGAACGATAAGACCAGGAACGAGATTAGGGAGAATTAGGAGTCTCTCAGCCACCTCA
The DNA here is from genome assembly GCA_963970005.1 of Durusdinium trenchii. Taxonomy (NCBI): domain Eukaryota; class Dinophyceae; order Suessiales; family Symbiodiniaceae; genus Durusdinium; species Durusdinium trenchii. The sequence goes on along the minus strand of CAXAMN010005435.1, from coordinate 244,011 downwards.
TGTGAGTCACTGGTTCAGTGCGGCACTTCCCGCCTTCCTTCTGAACCTTCAACTTTTCTCTGTCTGGGTCTTTGCACAACGCCTTCTTCGTGGCATCGTCCAGCACTTCCTCAGAGTGAGCTTCAAACAGTCTCCAGCATTCATTTCGACCGGACAGTGAACATGCAGGGCCTTCTCTGGCAGTGCATGCATGGATGTGCGCTGTTGATGGATTCTGTCTCAAATTATATATACAGCCTGTGGCAACACCAGCCAAAGAAGCCAACAAAGGCTCACGCATCGGCATTCAAGAAATTGGCTCCGAATGGGTATCTGCTCAATATGCAACTGGGAGGGAGTCACGAAACACAAAGTAGCTTCTTGTTACTACTAGTAACAAGTGCCACGCTAGTAGTAACAAGTGCCTTACTAGTAGTAACAATGTTTGCTATTAGAATTAAAGGATTTCACCAACCTCGTTAGACTCACCCGGCCCCTGCGGATCACCCGGGTGTGTTTCATGGTGACGCCCATTGGACCGCGCGGGTGCCCGGGCGATTCGACCAAAGCCGCTGGACCGCTCGGGCCTGCGCCGTTGCGCCGTTCAGCCACGAAGCACGTCGGCGAAGGGTAGCGCGAAACACGAGGGTGTCGGTGATCTGAGGGGTGTCACGAAAAAGAGTATCGATCATGAAAACATGAGAATTAACCTAAATCCAACCCAAAAAATACAACCTGCAAGTCGATTGGTGATCCTGTCGATGTATCTCATGTGTCCTATCCGATCTTCCGTGATCAGAAGAGGCAAAACACCAAAGAACCTAAAAAGAAAACGCTTGGTGTTTGCACAGGAAACGCTCGGAACACCATGGACCCCAATTCGACCCTGTGGCCAGTTCCGGAACGTCGAGCGCTGTGGCCAGTGCTACGCGCCCCGGTGGTGCTCGAGTCTGGACGTGGTCGGCGCCACCGCGCGGAGCGTTCTCCGGGGTCCCCAGCGGTAAGTCCGTGAGAAAGTCTTCGTCCCTCAGTCGAAACGAGCGGTGGACGTCCCTAGAAGTTTGCGGTGATGTTTCGCAAAGCCGATGGGTAAAGGTGACGTTTAAACATGCAAATGTGGTTGCAGGTCCTTTTTTCAAGTTTTTTTCTTGCTTTTGTTGTTGCTTTTTTTTCCGATCTGGCTGCACATATCAAATAAATTATCAAATATCGGGGTTGAAATTAGGGGAAATTAGGGGAGAGGGGTCAGACATGGTCAAACCCCAGATTTTGACGGTATACACTTATACAACATGGAACGGTCCAGCCAAATCCCAGGGATACAAAATGACAGGGCCAACCAACATGCAATGTTTGTTTCACTAAGCTGCTAAGCCCCATCAATCTATGGAAAATGCTGAGTAAACCATTGACAGTCAGGTGCCATTAATTTCACAATGTTTACATCAGATCTGATCAATTTTGGAGGCACCAAAAAGAGACTCATTTTGTAAGGCAACTGATCCGTTTGTAAGGCAGCTGCAGCAGCTCTTTTTCTGCAGCAGGTTTATCCAAGCCCATTGCTCACACAATTTTTTTCTATTCCATTGCCGGTGGCGCGGGTGGAGCGGGTGGAGCAGCTGAAGCGGATGAGCGGATGGAGCAGGTGGAGTGGGTGAAGCGGAAGACGCTGATTCCCTCTCGCAACTCCTTACAAAATCGAATGGTACATCGTTGTTACTTTTCCTTATAGAATGCACTGGTGATCACTGGTGCATCCACCATAATATAGTTTCTGCATCCAGTAAAGGGCCAGAATGATAGCCATCATAGACTCTTACAAAATTGAGATTTGTCCGAAAACAAACTTCTTACAAACGACATGGTCTGATCTTAAAACCCTATATCTCAAATCTTCACAACATGGTCACTCTAAAGTTGTTACAACATGGGTTTCCCATGATGTCCCTATTTCCCATGATTTTCTTACAACATGATACGGGTACAACCCCATGATTTCTTACAAAAGAATAGCCTATAGATACCTATAATTAGACATTCTATATGGGGCTTGGCCCCTACCATTGTGTAGTGAAAAATTTTAACCAGGACTATCAAATAAGAATTAATATATATATATATACATACTCCGCACGGCATCTTGACATGTTTAGTAGGAGTCCCGCTGTTGTTGGGAACTTCGGACGAAGACTCTTCGCAGCGCATTCCACGGGCCGAAAGGACCCTGGGCCGCCGGTCCGTCTCCGTTTCGATCGGTGCACATCGGTGGGACGGGATCTGCAGCGGGTCTGACAAACCAATCTGACCTTTGAATTCAGGAGAGAGAATTGGACGGAGGAACATCATCTCCCTCTTCCCTTCATTTTCCTTCGAAACATCTTAAACATTTGGTGAAAACAACGCCACCTGGACCTGTCATCTGCCGCTGCGCAAGCGCTGGCAAAAACCGTTGCAACGCACAAAACCCTTTCTGAACAAAGACTGAAGAGTCTAGGAATGATTCCATCAAGGAATGTCGAGTCCAAAGATGTTCAGAGGCCTTGGACACACTCCTCCTGCAAAATGTTCCCGTACTGAGCAACCAAGTGTCTCGTACAGCACGGTGACGTAGAGCATTTTACCCGTCAACTTATCTGCAATCTCCCGCCTGCAGGGAGAGTGGTTTTGGAGGGCGCGTATACGAGAAAGCACCACACCCTTGAAAATTGACGACATGGGATGTGTTCAGCCGTGAAACCTCACATCCAACCCTGAGCCGGTGAGCAAAAACATCAAAACTACGATCCGAGCGAACTACGATCCGACCTGATCGTTTTCGAGCGAACGATATAGACCCGAGTCGATTGTGCCTATCGATCTCTCGACTCGATGTGAGACCGACCCTCGGTCGCCGAGCGACCGACGAACGACCGGCAGAAGGACGCCACGAGGCGTGCCGAAGGGTTGTTGCGATGTAGGACGCAAACGGAGACGGACGAAACTGCGATTTTTTATGTTGAGCCCCAAACAGAATGACTTCCAGAATTATAGCAGTTGGGGTCGATCATGAGGGTCTGCTCACAGTTCTGCGACTCCGCCTCCAGCTCATTCTGGCATTGGGCTTTGGGATCAAGAGGTGTTCCACCTGCCGTGTCAGGCCGCCCGACAGAGTTAGACTCGACAGACCGAAAACACTTCAATACACCCAACAACACGGCAAAGGCTGTGGCTTATTTAGATCTGACAACTTGGAAGCCATCAAAATGGCTGTCACACACCAGGTTCATGTCAAACAGCCTATATTATACTTTATAGAGCATTGAAGTGGTTTCGTTCCTTGTTTTTTTTCGTGTCGTTTTGAAAACACACCTTGATCATGACGCAGTGGCGAGGCTTGTTCATCTCAAAGGGCATGCTCATCAAGGCTGAGATATGTTCCTGCCGAGGTTCGAGACGCGGGTCACGGACGGGGTCGAAGACGACCCATTCGGCAGACTGCCAGCGACCCAGCAGGGTTTGCTTCGGCATCACGGATTGGTTGCAGCTGGGTTGACTGGCAGGAAACCCCGCACGGACTGGGCCCGGGCACAAGTAGGTCGATTCCATGTGCTCGATGGAGGAGAATCTATAGTTTGACTGCATCCATGGTCCTACAGCAACCAGAATAGTCACCACCTGATCACACTCACAGCCTCCCCCCCAAAGAAGATCCACCAAGCGGACGTACCATGAAAATCCAGAAGCCTTGAGAAATGCAACGCTTTTGATCGAAACTCTTGAACCTGTCACACATCCTAACACATTCAGCTGATGTTCTCAACCTGTTCCTTCCTTCTCTGCCCCAACCTACCGCCGTCCCGCGCCACACTGGACCCACCTGAATCTTCCGGGTCCAAGTCCGCTCACTGTAAACCGCTCCGAGGGAGTTCTCCATCCAGCCTTTCACCTGGAGGTCGCATCCCAAAAGGAGGGCGTTCCAGATGGTGCAGGTGACCAACAAGCAATATCGTCATAACATGTCATAACTATCGTCATAGTCATATGGTCCTGGTGAATCTTCGTGAACATCATACATTTGGAGGTTGGCCCCACAAATTTTGCTCCGGAGGCACTTGAATTCAGATTGAAGCAGGACCATTTGGTGAAAAATTCATGATGTGCAGATTCTGTTGTTACGTCTACCAAGAGTCTGCCCGTCTACCATCCACTTTTGGTTGCCGGGGCCATCAAGTCCAGGACTTGATTCACCAAAGATTGTCACTCTTGACAGTGCCTAATCACTGTTAGAAGCATTAGATTTCAATAGGTGGGGTCGGGCTTGGCAACAGAAGTGAAACAAAGGAACGCGGAAGGGCAGGAAGGGCAGGAAGGGCACGGCTTCCGCTGGCCCCCTCCGGACTCCACCACTAGAGAGTGGGCGTTTGAGCAAAGAGAAAGGAACGCCCACCAGCTGGCCAACAAAAAGAGCAAAGGAAAGCCCACATCAGGATCCTTTGTCACAGGTTGTTGTACAATGCAGGTCAGATCGTTGTGTTAGATATCTTTAGACAGTCACCCAATGGCCCAATGGTGATCGATTGTGATCGACTCAGACTCGAGTTGCTGACCGAAACATGTCCTGCTGTCGTGACCGAAACATGGCCCGCCCTGCGCACGGCCCTGCGGTCCCTGCGGTCCCTGCGCCTCCGCCTTCCACATTTCAGTGAGAAACTTCACGGATTCTTGATCCGTGTCGTTTTCATCTTCCCACTCCTCTGCAGAACAGATTTCAGCGACTGCGCCCGTTGGAACTTCTGCCAGGTTTCAGGGTGTTTCTGCTTGGGCAGGGTGTTGAGATGTGAGTTGAGATGTGATCGGCTATAAAGATTGCCACTTCAGGGAATTCTTCGACGAACACACCATCGAACTGTGCGTTCGAACACACCATCGAACTTGGGAATTCTCCTTTCGATCAAAGCTCCACTTCACTCAACTCCAGTGTGACCCAAACGCTTACAAGAAAAAACTAACTCCACATTTGCACACCAAGTTCAGCCAACGATCAACACATTGACCAAGGCAACGAAAGGATCTTTTGAAGGCCCAAATCCTAGATTCGCAAGTGTCCCCTTCACATGTCAGCGGCAATTTCAAACCCTTCACATGTCAGACCCAATTAATCAATCAGAATCACTGCTGATGTGGAACATCATGGAACATGACTGATTCGGAAAAAATAAGATCGTCGGCTGCCATGTTGCATTGACGTGATCTGAAAACATCCACACCCGCAGCATCCGCGATCTTTTTACAACTCGCCAGACTCTTTGGGCGATTTGTTCATTTCTGCTTGGAAGGAGGCCTGTAGCAAAGCTGAAAGGGGAAAAACGTCGGGATCTGGGGCCGATCGTCCGATGGAACCTCCTCGCCCGGCGGTGGATCGCTTGGATGGTTTTCACAGGCTTTCGATGTCAAGGAAATAGGTTTCAGGTTCGCTACTAGGGGCTCCTGGCCGTACTACTAGTAACAAGAAGCTACTAGGACTCTTTGGAATGAGTTCGGTCATGCATGGCCCAACTTTACTCCTTTTAGTCCTCCTTCATCCCCCCCAGAAAACGGTGGTCACCCCATCCGCCACGGCCACGGCGATTCAGATCGGATCGGCGATCGGCCCGCTCTGGATGCCCTGGAGTTGCAAGACTGCTGCAAGCCGCCCATATCTTCAATTACACTGTTGTCGTGAACTCTGTAACTGACATGGGCATGACACCTCTGTCTTGGAGTAAGACATTGGATGCTGCTTCATCAGCATTCCAACATCAGGGATGTTCCTCTTGTCTTGATTTGCTGGGGCAACAAACTCTCTGATACTCCCTGTGAGGAGTTGTTGAGAGTGATTCTATGAAGGTCCTGCAATGCAGGGGATCTTTGCTTCAAGTTATGCAGAGCTGTTTCAGGGACCAAGCACGAATTAAGCTCAACCCCTCTGACTTCTAGGCTCTCCGACTTGTCTCATCTTCTTGCTGAGGTGGCCTGGAATGTCCTGCTGGTCACGAAGTCACAGCTCTGATCCCAGACCTTTTGTGATCAGTGATGGGTTCTCAAACAAGGACTGCATCAACTCTCCAGATCTCTCCAGATCTTGTCTCAGGCGTCTTTCGGTGAACTTCCGCCACTCTCGGACGAAGTCGAACACGTCCGATGCCGAACATCGACCGGAGCATCGACCGGTTGGTCCCCATGTCCTCCAGGTTTTCGATGGTCCCAAAGAGCTGGAACTTCCGCCACTCCTCACCGGGACCGTCCACGAACCGGGTTCCGGAGTCCGGTTGGGGCGACCGTGCCGCTGAAACGTCACCGGTGACTGCTTTCGTCCATTCCATGTGGAGCTCGTCGACTGCTTTGTGTTGAAGAGTTCCAGCCCTCTTAGTCCCCTTAAGGTTGGGAAAGAAGACCATGGGTGGAAACGGCTTACGGCCAGAATCACGTCTCAGACGGTCACACCTGTTTTGTTTAACAGGAAAATAAACTGATTTGACTGACGCTGAGAAGTTACCTTTGGGTGGGCGTACACAATGAGATTGTCTTGTTGGCCACCATTGCAGCTTGGTCTTGCGACCGAACAGGGAGGGTACACGTCAAGAGCTCTTATCGAACCACCTCCAACTCCTAGCATCAACTTCCTGGCATCAAGTTCCCGTCAAACTTTGATGGCGAAACTAGGCAGTATCAGAGCTTTTGCTAACGGACATGGCCAAGTATCTGCATCTCCGACGAAGTCTCTCCAACATCTAAACATTAGAGTACTTGTAGCAGCAGGTCAGTATATGGGTGTGTATTTTCTTACCGTAGTCGGCCCGGGAAGTTTGAATAGGTGGTATGATTCGAGGGTATGATTCGGGGTATGATTCGGGGGTATGAGTCGAGGGTAGGATTCGCAGCTTTGAAGTTGTATTGTTGGATTTGCTGGACTTCCAGCAGTGGGCCCACTCTGCGCCGAGGCAACAGGCAGATGCTGGGCAGACTAGGCAAATGCACTCTTCCACCAAAGACTCCAGTGGCCCTCTACAAGCCCCACCAAAACTACCAGGATATGGGGTGGGTGGGAGACTGTGTGGAGGTGCGTGATTCGGGTATGAGTCGGGCATGAGTCGGGTGTGATTCGTATGGCCATTAGATTCTGCAAAAGAAGGCGGTCCTTTGGCTCTTCTTCCCAAGGGAGAGCACATGGGAACATTATGAGTACCCCTGGGATGTGAGCCTTTGCTCTTCCCACAAGAAGACACAAACAATTTTGGCCAAATTGAGTGCCCATGGATCACACAATTGCAAACGTCATGCACCATTGGCTCATGGACATCTACAAGGCACAAAGACCAACCAAAAACTTCACCTTAACACCTGGTTCTTACTTGTAACGTTTTGAGGGGTATGATTCGGGGGGTATGATTCGAGGTATGATTCGAGGGTATGAATCGCTCAAGTCGAACTTCCAACCACTACATCAGGAAGTACATGCCAAAAAAAATACAAACCCATATGTCAGCATGATTCATCGATTGAATCAGCTCCCGGCCTTTGGCGTGGACCGCACCGCCTCAGCTGTCACTGCCGACCTAAGTCGAGTCTTGGCTTTTTGGGGTTGGTGTCCTATCGATTTTGTTCGCTTTGAAGTGACGCAGAGCGGAAACCAGCGGACATGTTCCTAATAATCCTAATATCTGCATGGCTCAACTAGTAGATTGGCCCTGGTGCAGCGCTCTGTCCATCCTCTTCTGGATCCGTGCCGATTCCGATTTCCGGAGGGATTTCCAGGGAAGGCACATCTCCAAATCCGCCGACCCCACACCGTGGGGTGAGGCGTGACTGTCGATGTTAGCCTTAGCCTTAAGCCTTATCCTTAGCCTTAGACCTAGTCCTTAGCCTTAGACCTAGACCTTACCTCCCCTACCCCTCCGGACCCTTGTTGCAGTCACGAAATCCCGCCCTGAAAGCGACCTGAGCGACCCGGGAATTGTCCAAGATTCTGCCATCCCAATTGATTTACATCTTGGGGCACCCTCTCGACCCGCGCGGGAAAATAAGCACGGTCCAAAATGGTCCTGGGCTCGAATCCCGGGCTGGTCGCGGCATGGTCCCGGCCAATGCCCTTGCTTTTTCGTAGATTTTGTCACGTTTTCTGTTTTTGCAGTTTGGCCTGCGAGCGGTCCTCGGCGAAGCGATGACGTCCGATGGTACATCTGGGAGGTACCAAAAAAGTCGACTTTTTGGGTACCTGCTTTTTGTCACGTTTTCTGTTGGCTTATGAGATTTTCAAAGGCTTTTCTGGCATTTTCCTAGGAGTGCTCTAGGCTTTGTCTTTTTGGGT
>CAXAMN010005435.1:220955-232532 GCA_963970005.1 Durusdinium trenchii | reverse complement strand
GTGGTAGTGGTAGTGGTAGTGGTAGTGGTAGTGGTAGTGGTAGTGGTAGTAGTAGTGGTAGTGGTGGTAGTGGTGGTAGTGGTGGTAGTGGTGGTAGTAGTAGTAGTAGTAGCAGTAGTAGTAGTAGTAATGCGGTGGTAGAAGCAATAGTAGTGCACAGTTCGGGGCCCGACCTTCGGGGCCCGAACCTTGGAAACGTCCGGGGCCCGAGCAGTAGAAGAAGAGTAGTAGTAGTAGTGGTGGTAGTAGTAGTAGTGGTAGTGGTAGTAGTAGTACTAGTAGTAGTAGTAGTAGTAGTAGTAGTAGCAACAGTAGTGCACAGTTCGGGGCCCGAGCTTTGGGGCCCGAAACTTGGAAGCTTCCGGGGCCCGAATAGTAGTAGTAGTAGTAGTAGTAGTAGTAGTAGTAGCAGAAGTAGTAGTAGTAATAGTAGTAGTAGTAGGAGTAGTAATATGTACTATACTTGCTGTAGGATGTTGCCTGTCTCAAGTCTCTTTGCAAACAGCTGCGCCAACAGATATGGAATGCATCCGACCCCAGTCACCCTGGCATATCTTCGAACTGATTGCTCCCACACTATGGTGAGTTTTGTGGTTCTCGATTTTGCTTGGGTCCTCCGGTTGTGCGTTGTGGTTGTGTTGTGATTGTGTGTTTGTGGTTGTGTGTGGTTGTGTGTTTGTGGTTGTGTGCTTGTGGTTGTGTGTTTGTGGTTGTGTTTGTGGTTGTGTGTTTGTTGTTGCGTTTTTTGTGGTTGCGTTTGTGGTTGTGTGTTTGTTGTTGTGTTTGTGGTTGTGTTTGTGATTGTGTGTGCGGTTGTGTCTTTGTCGTTGTGGCTGTGGTTGTGTTTGTGGTTGGGTGCTTGTCATTGCGTGTTTGTGATTGTGGCTGTGGTTGTGTTTGTGGTTGTGTGTTTGGGATGGTGTTTGTGGTTGTGTTTGTGGTTGTGTTTGTGATTGTGTGTTTGTGGTTGTGTGTTGGTGTGTTTGTGGTTGTGTCCTTGCGGTTGTGTGTTTGTGGTTGTGTGTTTGTGGTTGCGTTTGTGATTGTGTTGGTGGTTGCGTTTGTGATTGTGTGTTTGTGGTTGCGTTTGTGGTTGTGCGTTTGTGGTTGTGTGTTTGTGGTTGTGTTAGTGGTTGTGTGTTTGTGGTTGTGTGTTTGTGGTTGTGTTTGTGGCTGCGTTTGTGATTGTGTTTGTGGTTGCGTTTGCGAATGTGTGTTTGTGGTTGCGCGTTTGTGGTTGTGTGTGTGGTTGAGGTCCGGCAGGGAACACTGGGCGTGGATGGTCGTGGTTGAGGTCCGGCAGGGAACGCTGGGCGTGGATGGTCGCGGTTGAGGTCCGGCAGGGAACACTGGGCGTGGATGGTCGTGGTTGAGGTCCGGCGGAGGAGGACGAGGAGGAGAAGGAGAAGGAGACGAAGGAAGGAGATGGGGCCGACATAAAATCTAACAACCCTCGCCTGACAGGGGGGGGAATAATTGTGCAAGATTTGTGCAAGCTGCTGAGAATGACAGAACGCCAAGATACTCCAAGTGAAAAGGGATCATCTCAAGAGCTCCACATCTCACGGGCAATATGTATCCGTTCTCTTTCAAGGCTTTTGACCCTTTCCGTTGACACTTTCCAACGCCCTATAATGCCAGGAACTCCCGTCTGATCTCGAAGCCCATCGCCGTGCCTGGCTTTCTCATAGCTGTCACCTTTGCCTTTTTCATCTCCAGACATTCCCAGCCGAGCCCATTCGCGGATCAGAGCCTCAAAACGGTGAACGTCACGTTGAGCAGCCAAAACGTTGAACAGCCATCGGCCCGGAGGTGATGCGGGTTTTGCCGAAAGGTGGTCACCTGTAGACCAATGTGTTGTTTTAAGCCCCGGAGGGCCATGCTATGCTATGCTGCAGAAACGGTGGCTGAACTTCGGGGCAAACCCAGCAGCATGGCTACGAACGTTTTCCGGACACTCCGCCGTTCAGCTGGTGCCAGTGAACAAATCTACCCTGAGCATCGGCTATTGATTCTAATCAATTTTCCAAAACTTGTTGATATTGATTTTAAATCGTATATTTTTGATTTATTCCGCAACATGAAAATCATATTCAGGTTGACCTTCAAAATCATTTCAAAACGTCTATTTTGCATGATAAAAATCAATTCAGAAAACAGCCAGCAGAAGCATAGCCAGGGCCCCATTTTCCAGCAGTTGGCTTCAAGGTTGAGGCTGCCTCCTCTTGGTTGGCTGCATCTCCTGATGCCTTTTGCACCTTCTTTGCCAAGCTGAGTTTCCCCTGTTTGTTCAAATTTCTTTCCTTCAGCAAGCTTGCTTTTATGCTTTTGTTTGAACGAGGGCCGGGAGTGGCTGCGGAGGTAGTTGAAGAGGCCCGCACCTGTTGCCACGCACACATCCGCCTTGAAGTCGCTGCATGTGAGCGATTGCACCGGGACTGTACGTGAGGCGTCCCTGTCAAGGAACATGGGTTGTTTACATGGAGGAACAATGGAAGAACAGAGTAAACAATCATCGATGAAACTCTGAGACACCAGAGCAATTGGCAAGCTGTTTTGTTTAGTTCGGAATACTGCGCTAAGCAGTGTGGCCAATGCAGCAGCCTTGTCCACGGAATCTCCCGCCTTAATGGCATGGCCGTCGCCTTAATGGCATGGCCAATGGGGCCAGGCCTGCCGCCGGCACGACTTGTGGTCTGCGCGTGACGGAGCTAAACGCTGGTGAACTCACCGTTTAACCTGTGTGTGCGCGCATCGACTGGTCGACTGTCGTACCGAACGGGGGATCGCCTCGCAATGCTCAAACATCGGCAGCAAATAGGCTAATTTCATCTTATTTGTTCACGAATTGCCCTTCGGCTTCCCTTTTGGCAAGACTTTTTTCATTATTTTCATCACCTTTGGGGCCTTGGCTGGCCACAGCTACACCTTAAGCCACAAGCTCACACAAAAAAAACCTGCGAAGAAGGATTTCAACCCCTTGCTGAAAAAACCCTTGCTGAAAGGGTAATTGAAGCCCATGCAAAAGGAAGAGGAAGAGGATAAGGAAGAGGACAAGGAAAAGGAAGAGGAAAAGGAAAAGAAGAAGGAAAAGGAAAAAAGGGAAAAGGCAAAAGGAATAAAGGAAAAGGAAAAAGAAAAGGAAAAGCAAAGAAGAGGAAAAGGAAAAGGAAGAGGGAGAGGAAAAGAGACAAGGAACAAAGGAAGAGGAAAAGGAACAGGAAAAGGAAGAGACAGAGAAAAAGGAAAAGGAAGATGCACAGGAAAAGGAAAAAAGGAAAAGGAAGAGGACAAGGAAAAGGATAAAGAAAGGAAAGAGGAAAAGGACAAGGAAGAGAAAAAGAGACAAGGAAAAGGAAAAAAGGAAGAGGAAAAGGAACAGGAAAAGGAAGAGGCAGAGGAAAAGGAAAAGGAATATGAACAGGAAAAGGAATAGGAAAAAAAGGAAAAGGAAGAGGACAAGGAAAAGGAAAACGGGAAAGAGGAAAAGGAAGAGGAAGAGGAAAAAGGAAAAAACAAAATAAAAAATAAAAAGACAAGATGGAACCCAAGAACCCGAAAGCAAACACCGTTCGAAAAACTACATATGTCCAAATGACACTCTTGTAGGACACTCTTGTGGGACACTCTTGTAGGACACTCTTGCGGGACACTCTTGTAGGACACTCTTGTGGGTCACTCTTGTACGAAGCTCTTGCGGGGCATTGTTTTGGGACCGGCGTCGATGGGAACGAGGTGAACATGGTTTTTTCGGGTCCACTTGGTGAACCTCGAAGTGCAGATTTCGTAACAGGCACAGCATTCTGTGACCCTCGATGTGCAGATTTTGTGGCAGGCACAGCACTTGGTGAACCTCGACCTCGAAGTGCAGGTTTCGTGGCAGGTGCAGTGCTTTGTGCTCTCAGATGCTCACTCTCTCACACTCTCACTCACCTTCAGTCTCACTCACACACACACACTCTCACTCTCACTCACACTCACTCTCACCCTTACTCACTCTCACTCACACTCACTCTCACTCACACTCGCACTCACTCAGTCTCCCACTCTCACTCACACTCACACTCCCTCACACTCTCACTCTCCCACTTTCACTCACACGCATACTCCCTCACACCCTCACTCTCACGCACACTTACTCTCACCCACACTCTCACTCACACTCGCACTCACTCACACTCACTCTCACTCACGCTCACTTACACACACACTCACACTCACTCTCCCACTCTCACTCTCACCCACACTCACTCTCACTCACACTCGCACTCACACTCACTCTCCCACTCTCACTCACACTCACTCACACCCACCTTCACTCTCACTCACGCTCACTTACATTCACACTCACACTCACTCTCACCTCACTCTCACCCTCACCCACACTCTCTCACTCACACTGCCACTCACACTCACTCTCTCACTCTCACTCTCACCCACACTCACACTCCCTCTCACCCACACTCACTCACACCCTCACTCACGCTCACACTCACACTCACTCACTCACCACCACCGCCACCGTCACCACGATCCCCACCTTCATCACCACCATCACCTCTCTGGACCCCAATGCGTCTAGATCTCTAGACTTTTTGCTTACAGACCTCACACACACTGTTTGGGGTCTCCTGCCGGGATATTCTTTTGTGTAAAACCTTAATTTGCTGAATTCAAAAGTTTTGGCCACAGTTTTAGTCGTCAGTTGTGTTTCCTTCCTCTCTCACCCAAAAAATTTGCCCACAGTTTGTGTAATTAGATTTTGTTTCCTCAACTCTCTTCACCAAAAAGTTTTGTCCACAGTTTTAGTCATTAGATGTTGTTTCCTTACTTTCCTTCACCCCAAAAAGTTTTGGCCACAGTTTTAGTCATTAGATTTTGTTCCTCAACTCTCCTCACCAAAAAAATTTATCCATAGCTTTAGTCATCAGAAGTTGCTTCCTTAATTTCCATCACCCCAACAAGAATTGTCCACTGTTTTAGTCATTAGATTTTGTGTCCTTACTGTCCTTCACCAAAAAATCATCAGTTTCCTTTTCCTTTTTCCCTTCCTTTTCCTGTTCTGTTTCCTCTTCCTTTTCCTTTTATTTTTCCTTTTTTTACTTTTCTCTTCCTCTTCCTGTTACTCTTTTCTTTTCCTTTTCCTCTTCCTTTTCCTTTCCCGTTTTTCGTTCTTTTTGTTCCCTTTCCTGTTCCTCTTCCCTTTCCTTTGCCTCTTTCTCTTCCTTTTCCTTTTCCTGTTCCTCTTCCTTTTCTGTTTCCTTTTCCTGTTCTTTTGTCCGTTTCCTCTTCCTTTTCCTGCCTGTTCCTTTTCCTTTTCACCTTCCTTTTCATCTTCCTTTTCCTTTTCTGTGTCCTTTTCCTGTTCTTTTTCCTTTTCCTCTTCCTTTCTCTTTTCCTTGTTTCTTGTCCTTTTGTCCTTGTCCTTTTCCTCTTACTTTTCCTTTTCTTCTTTCTCTTCCTTGTCCTTTTGTGACATCCCCTTTTTGTCAAAAGGGATGTCTGCACATAGCTCTACCCCACTTGAGCAAAAAAAATCAATTAGGAAATCAATTGCAAAAATCAATCTATGTTCTATTGTTTTTGTGATTATTGAAAAAATCAATATTTCAAATCAATATCAATATCAATTCAAACACTTCCAAGATTATTGATTTGAATGAATAGCCGATGCTCAGGGTATGGGAGATGGAACTGCTATTCTTACTCTCTTGATGGCAATGATTAGATCACTACGAGTATGATTCCGTATACAGAAATTACAGAAATGCCTGGCTTGTCAGATGGCTGGTCTGCTTCACCCTCACCCCTGCACCGACCGCACCGACCGCACCGACAACGACGAAGCTGCACTCCTCCGAGCAGCCCAGGACTCACCAATGTCCGCGGTGAAGCGGATCCGAGGGAAGAAACTCCTGCGAGCCGCGCGGAGCCGTTGCGCGAGCCCTTGCACGAGCCGTGTGTTCAACATGGAGCTTATGCAACCTTGGCAAGACCATGTTTTCCTTACACCGCAGATTGATATGACTGTCAACGGAGGTTTTGGCTATTGCTCAGATGGTGAAGCGGCTGTCAGTCAGATGGTGAAAGATGGTGAAAGGTGTGAAGGATGGTGGGCGTTTTTGGTCGGTTGCGTTGGTGTTGCGGGACAAGCAAGCCCCGAAGCCAGGCAGGTCCTATAAAAGCGCGCAGCGTACCTGAGCCATCACCAAGCAGGTCGGTGCTGATTCTTTGTTTGAAGATATTGAGATCATCAATCAGATGTTGCTATTGGCCATGGTCACTCTCTCGTGCAGAAGAGGCTTCCATCCCTCAGTTCTTGGGTTGGTAGATTCTGCTCAAGCTCATTTGTCTTCCCTAAGTAGCTCTTCACAGTGATTTGACCATATTTGACCAATATGTGCAAGCTCAAATGTTATTTTGTGATTTAACTTCCAAACAACTCCCAAAGCAGGATGATTCCCAAACCAAGAGAATCTTCTGATTCGTGATCCATCCTACTTCAACTTAATACTAAATACTGAATACTTACAGTACTATGTATAAGACTCTGTAATGTGGCCGGTTCTTTCTTCCCCTTTGTCCGTGTCTCTTTCTCGGGCAAAGTCACGGCTGGTTGAACTGAAAGGTCACCGAAGAGGTGCACAGGTCGCCCACGTTCTTCGTCTCATGAACCTCTTCGACCGAACGACCCACTGACGTCGAATCCGGTGTGAACTGACCGGTGACGTGGCGGAACCTTCTGAGGTTGAGACGGTCTCCTCCAAAACGCCACGTGGCGTGGTGAAGAAATAGGAACAAGAAGCTACGTTCGGGGCTCCTGGCCTTACTACTAGGAGCAAGGACGCTACGTTCGGGGCTCCTGGGATCGCTACTAGGAGTATTCTTACTACTACTAGGTGATTGGAGACCCTGTTACGTAGGTTTGGAGGGTCCAGTCGTACCTCCTGAGAAGGTACTTGGATCCGCAGGGGTATAGGAAGATCCTCTGATTCTAGTCTATATAGAAAAGAAAAGCGTCCTTGCTACTAGTAGCGATGCACTTGTTACTAGCACCGATGTCCTAGGTCCTAGCTAGTAGCGTCTTTGCTACTATACGTAGCAATGCCTTTGTTACCAGCACGGAAGAAGATCACAAGCTCCAGAATATGTGCCGGTCACCAGTGAGTCCGACCTCAAAACCCGGCCAAATCCGTCCGCAGAGTCCAGGGATCCAGACCATGCCAGGTGGGAAGAAGAGGCCATCCCCTGGTTGCAGAGTGATATCGAAGAGCGGTGCCCAACCTGCGACCGACCGTGTGCCACGGAATGGTTGGATGGAAGGGGCGCACGTGGCTTGAAGCAACGCGGCGCATTTGGCCGCGCAAGGTGCAACTTGGATGATGGAAAATGTAGTCATAGATCCCCAGAAGCCGCTTGACCGGTGAAGGTTGGACCAGGGCGGCCAACCCTGGAGAACGTGGTGGACCACTCATTTCATTGGTTTGGCGGGTCACGCCATGCACAACGGTTTCTCCCAGGCCTGACTGCATGAACCAACTATACTCGCCAGGCTACATAAACGTCGCACAGGATCCTCTGGAGGGGACTGTTGGAGGGGGATCCACAGAGAAACCAAAGCTGGGCCTACGAATAGTCATGGTTTCGTGGAGTTCACCTCCGGTTTGGTCTTCGGATTGAAAATGGTTATCGTCATCCGAACGAAAGGGGCCACGCCCTCCACTTCATGATAATTCTAAGGGAGTGTATTGCTTTTGGCCCGGTTGACCGAATTATGTAGTGGCACCCAATTATTGGTGACCACTAGTCACAGCAATTGCTTTTCTACAAACTGTTCCCACGTGTATCACTGCATCAATGATTTGTAGTGGGGATATAGTGGAGATAGTGGAGAAGGCATCGTAAAATACTCCACAACCAGGCATCATGACTCAGCGAACGGGGATCGATGGTCAACTATTCAAACACCTGGTGCAAAAATGTGCAACATCTCCAAAACCTTCTCCATATGTTTGGTCTCATATCAGAAACCAAGTCCCATGTTCAGAGGTGTCACTCAGGAATTGGTGTCATCCAAAAAACGGATGCAATATGTTGCATATCATAGAGCAATCCAACCCAAAGTCCAGGGATTGAGATGGATTGAGCTTTATAGAAACGCCTTCCACTCCCCAGATCCGATCGTATGGCGATCCTGTATGACACGACACGAAGAAGTGGGGCCTTCGGACTCCCCAGCCTTCGGGATTCTCATACGGCTGCCCATCGGAATAGATCCTCGGACCGAGACGGTCGAAGAAAATGTTCCAAATGCGGAGAGCCAACCAGTTAACAGTAAACAGCCTGAAAATGACCATTCAAAATTGGTCGACCTGGTGTTGTAGTGTAAAATCCTTAGTACACAATAATGGTTCTTTGGGAAAGAATGACAAAGAATGGTAAAGACCATTTAAATCAGTTGCTGTTTTTTTAATTGTCGGGTAAACATATATGTGCGTCATGGGAAGCATATACCCTCAGTTTGAGATAGGCCCAGCCTGATGTGCCGACATGTGACACCAAAGGGATTGGCCACTAGCATTCCCCCTAGCATTCGCGGATTGCCCTTCCCCCTCAAGAAAGGACCCCCTTTGGCATGGATTGCATGGCATGGAGCTCATCCAAGTCTTGGTGAAACCCTGGAGCTCGAACTCAAACACGTCCCGTCCCCAGAAACATGGTCATGACTCATGACGACATGCATGGACACATATTGAAACCCAGAAAGAACTGGTTGGAACCCAATATGGCTTGCTTGAGAATCTTTTTCAACAGAAAGTGGCTGGGACTGCGGAGAGTTCCATCATCTTCCATCCATTGGATATTCCACATGCATCATCCCCACAAAAAAAAAACGCCACCGAGGTCCGTGACCGGAAACCCCCTTTAACACTGCCGCCGCGGTACATCGCCAGGAACGGCGCCCTGCGGCGCCGCAGCGGCATCAGCCGCCAGCGCTTGGTACCCGCGATCTGCACTGACAGGGTCGCCTGCACGTGGGAATCCTCGGGGCGGACGCGGCTGACCTGACAGGTCAGGTGAGGCTGAGGTTTCACCGTCCACGAGGAGGACAACCAAACCATCCAGCGCCGGGCACGTCGGTAAACCCGTCAACCATTGAAGGTGCCATCCGTTGGAGTTGAAACCTTCGCGATGGTACGAAATCTCCGAACTGAACGAGTCACTGCATATCACTTTGTCAATGCATGAAATTCCGTGTTTCTTTAGAGGTCAAGTTCGCCTACAGCCCCCCACTTTCTTTTCTTCTGAATCCTTGCCGGTAAAACGTAATTTGATTTCGGTGTGACAGGTTTCACGCGACACCTGATCCAGATCAACCAAGTGTCCATGTGCGCTTTGGCGCCAGCGCTGCCCGAACCGAACCTCAGAGCGCTGCCGCTTCACCACGTCCGACGAACAGCCTCGACGCCCGACGGGACTTCAGTCCGGTCGTCGGCGGAAGCGACGGTCTTCGACAAGAGATGAAGTGAGTCAATGTTTGAAAGAGGCATAGCTGATGGCTCCCCAGAAACCAACGAAGCACGTGGTTGGCCACAACATTGGGCTACAGACTGGGCTACAGTTGGTGGATTTCCTCCTCAAACTTTATCAAGAAATCCATGGGTCCATCCACGAAACTATATGGCCGGAACGACAGTCGTTCCTCCATCTTCTCGCTTCAAGTGGCCAGAACTCTGGAGTGGAGGCGAAATCATCCTGGCCTCACGGTTGGAGGAACTGCCCAGTCGTTCAACGACTGTCCTTTCAGATACGCTCCCTCAAAGGTTATAGGGAAATTCGGTCATGCGGCAAATGGTGTGTGGGGACATCCGACTTGATAATATCCACACTTTTGAAGCCATCGGAAGAGTAATTGTCTCGTGTAACCTATTCAATCCTCTTAACTTGACCTCGTTGAACAACTTTCACACATTTCAGAATAAGCTAATAAATAGTAGTCCAATTACTTTGTGTTGATCATGGCGATCATGTATACCAGCCTAACTTAGAGATTCACACATCCTGCACCATCAGTTTGGAGCACCCTATGTGAAGTGAAAAACACACAAAAAACACCTCCTTTGCTTGGGCGGAGGAGAGCCGGTCACTCACACCTTCCGAACCAATCTTGGCGAAACCAACTGGCACACCATCGGTTCGGAGTCCTCTCGGAGGCCAGGTCTGGTGAGAAAAAGCGTGCCGTTGGCAACTGCGGAGGGAGGCACGAGGTAGACTGTAGACTGGCTTGACCCAAAGCTTCATCTAGAGTTCCCGGCGAATTCTTCAACAGTGGACTTCCCAGCTTCGCCCACGAAGCACCAGGCCACGAAATCCACGAAGCACCGGATCGATCTGTCAGCCAAGTGGCAAGTGGGATCCATAAAGCTTGGAACCTCCGCTGCGTGGCGACGACTCAGCGAGTGTCGCCGGCTCTGCGAGTGTCGCTGTTTTCGATGCTAAGCAGCTTCACCACTTGGTGCTGGGGCAGGCGTTGGGGGGTCCCTATAGTAGGAATAATGATTTAAGCCAAACAAACCATGTAGTTCACATCAGAATCAGTATAACAATCGTTTTAAAGGATGTTTCTGACATAACTGGTCACCTTGGTTTGGTTCATCTCTTCCACAACCCTCTCCGACCCCCTCTTTCCCGCACTGCGCCCGACGCCTGGAAGCTCTTGGCCACGCGCTGGAGCATCTTCCGGGTCCAGCCCGGGCGTCTCTCGAACTGGACGTCCTCCACCGTGCGAGCCGAGGACGTGCCACGTGCGGACGTCGCGTCGAGGCAATGGAGGATGTTGACGGGACGACGATGATGATGATGAGGTATGATGAGGAGGAGGAAAATCATGGATGAAGAATGAACCTGAAGATCATCATGGCTCGAGCCATGATAGCCTGAAGAAACTAGCTCGTCATGAGCGAGCAAACTGGAAGCACACGCATGCGCTGGTTCGTTCCCTGTGGATGGACAAGCTTCTGGACCACTTCGAGCACACCAAACCCTTGGCATCAATGATCAATAATAAATAATGATTGATTCTGTGTCCTCCGAAACCAACCATCGTCTGATCGATTTCCAGGTCATCATCCCCCGACTTCATCCAAAGCCTGTTCGAGATGAACCAGTTGATACTGGGCGGGTGCTGCTGATAGAAGGACCTTCAATTCATGGTAGGTGAACGTGTTCATACAAGATAGCACCAGTCAATTTCAATTGTCCAATCATGGTAGAGCTCCGTCCCCTTTGCTAGCTGCTCTACATCATCGCCTTGGCCTTTCCACTCTGGAATCTTGAACAATGTGGTAGCCCATAAGAGAACTGGACAACTCTCCAAAACGTTGGACACCGTTCTGTGGAGACCACTTTGGGAACTGTGGGACGGCGCATGTAAACTCATCTTCGTCGGTCCTTGATCCCCCAGTAAAACCTCAGCCGTGGATTTCGTCAAAGTTCAACCATTTTTCTCATTAGATTTCAAAGACGACTCCGAAGTTGGGACGAACCCTTTTTGGACAAACATCGGCCACAAAATGG
>CAXAMN010005435.1:207809-220945 GCA_963970005.1 Durusdinium trenchii | reverse complement strand
TTGGACAAACATCGGCCACAAAATGGGTGTAGGTCAACCACTATATGCAGTACATAATGCTATAGAATTCAGCAGGTATTTGTACCCCCCCTGGCGGAAAAAGGTCGCTTGTAGGGTGTGTGTGGTGGAACCGTAGCCACAACGACAACATTATCGACCTAGTCAGGGGCACCTTCCAGTCTGCTTCTCATCCATTCCTTCACCCAGAGTTGATACCGAAGTCTGAAGATTTCTCCTAACCAATAAGAACACTAATTAGCGCTTCTGTCAGGTACTTCTCCAATTGGTCTTGCGACGAGACGGTCTGGTTTGTGGCGAGAGGTGCATCGTTCAAGCGCCTCACGTCCGCATCCTGCATACAATCCCAGGCTCTTCACCAAGACATGGTCATGTTTTTGAAAAACGGAAGTTGGATCTCCATCTTACCCTTTGTCTCTTCGAAGTGTCATTGGAATCTCTGCATTGAGTTTTCTCATCTCCCTCCCACACTTCCTCACTCAAACATGCCACAAAAAAGAACCGGCCCAGCGCCCAGCTCGACGGCTCGACTTCTTCGACCGAGCCGCGGCGCCACCTGCGGCGCCGTCGCGTTCTTCGCGCCTAGGCCACCGAAGGATCGGACGGAAAAGGCCGGTGGGTCTTTTTCGGACGGACCTTCGATGCACTTGTTACGTTCGTAGCGATGCCATGCCCTTTGTTACTACTAGTAACTTCTGTTTACCCCTGAGCATCGGCTATTGACGCTAATCAATTAGTTCCAAAGCATATTGATAGTGATTTTAAATCGTAATTGATTCTGCAACATCCAAAATCATACTCAAGTTGACCTTCAAAATCATTTCAAAAATGTCTATTTTTGCATGATAAAAATCAATTCAGAAAACAGCCAGCAGAAGCATAGCCAGGGCCCCATTTTCCAGCACTTGGTTTGAAGGTTGAGGCTGCCTGTGGCAACCCACAGCTGCATATCCCAAGGGTGCAACATGGGTGGACTCCACACCACGAATTCGCCTAACCAGACCTGGCCGTCCACAATGATGTGGCACTCCCGGTCCTGTCAGCAGAGTTGACGACGAAAGTTTGACCGACTCCAAAGCGGCAAGTTTAAACGGTGTAAGATCTATTTTTGCCAAGTTCACCGCCCTGCCTTCAAATTATCCGGCCAGAAGTCCGTGACCACCATTCCACCACCAGCGTTGCCCCGGAGTGGCAACGCCGGCTTCTTGTTATGAGCCCGCAGCTGCGCATTGTAGCGCCGGAGACCGCGTGCGAGGCTGTCTTTGGCGCCTGTCAAAGTCAAAGTGCGCCGACACATTTGCGGCAAAATGAGAAATGTTGTGGGGCTGAAACGGGCGCCGGCCTCTCAGGATGCTGAATGGCTTGGTCTCCGTCTCAATTTTGAGGAGGTCAGAAAGGTCGGTGGGCTCGGACAAGGTTTCCTGAAATTAGAAGGGTTGTCGAAAAACATGTCTGTGTGTGTGAGCGTGCGCTTGGTTGGCTGCATCTCCTGATGCCTTTTGCACCTTCTCTGCCAAACTGAGTTTCGCCAGTTTGTTAGAATTTCTGTTCTTCAGCAAGCTTGCTTTTATGCTTTTGTTTGAACCACTTCCTTTCCCTTTTGCCATGATATCGTTTCACTTTCCCTTTTGTCTCGGTTTTTTTTGGATTTCATCTTATTTGTTCACGAATTGGGCTAATTATAGTAGTTGATATTTAAGTATAACCCTTGTATATTGTTTGCGGTTTGCTAGGGTGCAATCCATTTCAAGGTCGCTAGAAGACATTGAGTCCTGCAGAGTGCACTGCGTTGGAAAACTGAAGAGCATCTTATGTGAAGAGCTGCAATAGTTTGGGCCCGGTGAATTTCAATCGCACCTGGATCGCGCGCACGCTGACTTTCGAGGATGGTGCGTCCGTCACCGCATATCACACAGCCAAGTGCCCTTCACAGTGAGAATGGTGGTAAACTTTGTAGGTAGCAGCCCTCCTATATGTCTCTACACTGATCAGGCGCATAGGTGTGGTTGATTGTTTTGTTTGATTAGTTAGAGAAATTGGCAGCGAAGGCTTTCAATAGCCGCGTCATATGCTCTTGTCACTCTTGTCTGGCTGGTGTTCTATAATCTGTGGCAACCTTGCCAAGACACAGGCACCATGAAAGGTTGGCCTCTGCTTCAATTTGCTTGCCCGCCGTTGATTGTACAACGCAACATGATTTTCTTCGCGGGTGCAACGATGCAATGGACACAAATCGAATTACTTACTTTTGATTTGCTTTCCGCCAACCCGCCAACCCATTCCCTTGCGCCCTGTCCTTCGGGAGTGTGAGTGTGAGTGAAAGTGGGAGAGTGAGAGTGAGAGAGTGGGCATCTGAGAGCACAAAGCACTGCACCTGCCACGAAACCTGCACTTCGAGGTTCACCAAAAGTGCTGCGCCTGCCACGAAATCTGCACTTCGAGGTTCACCAAGCGCTGTGCCTGCCACGAAACCTGCACTTCGAGGTTCCCAAAAGTGCTGTGCCTACCACGAAATCTGCACCTCGAGGTTCACTAAGTGCTGCACCTGCCACGAAATCTGCACTTCGAGGTCCACCAAGTGCTGCACCTGCCGCGAAATCTGCACATCGAGGGTCACAGAATGCTGTGCCTGTTACGAAATCTGCACTTCGAGGTTCACCAAGTGGACCCGAAAAAACCATGTTCACCTCGTTCCCATCGACGCCGTCTAAGAGGGTCCTGGATTTGAACTCGCAAGTGGTTGAGGATGGTTAGGAAGTGAATAATTTAGTAATGACCTTTCCCTCCAACCTCACCCGCACTCATGCTCACTCTCACTCACACTCGCACTCACACTCACACGCACACTCACTCACCCACACTCTCACTCACTCTCGCACTCTCACTCACACTCACTCTCACTCTCACCCACACTCGCTCGCACCCACCTTCAATCTCACTCACACTCAAACTCACTCACTCTCACTCACTCTCACTCTCACTCTCACTCTCTCACTCTCACTCTCACTCTCACTCACACTCACTCTCACTTTCACTAACACTCACTCTCACTCACACTCGCATTCACTCAGTCTCCCACTCTCACTTACACTCACACTCCTCACACTCTCACTTTCACTCACACACGCACTCTCACTCTCACGCACACTCACTCTCACCCACACTCTCACTCACACTCGCACTCACTCACACTCACTCTCTTCACTCTCACTCACGCTCACACTCACTCTCACTCTCTCACTCTCACTCTCACACTCACTCACTCTCCCACTCTCACTCTCACCCACACTCACTCTCACTCACACTCGCACTCACACTCACTCTCCCACTCTCACTCACACTCACTCACACCCACCTTCACTCTCACTCACGCTCACTTACATTCACACTCACACTCACTCTCACCTCACTCTCACCCTCACCCACACTCACTCTCACTCACACTGCCACTCACACTCACTCTCCCACTCTCACTCACACTCCCTCTCACCCACACTCACTCACACCCACCTTCACTCTCACGCTCACACTCACACTCACTCACTCACCACCACCGCCACCGTCACCACGATCCCCACCTTCATCACCACCATCACCTCTCTGGACCCCAATGCGTCTAGATCTCTTGACTTTCTGCTTACAGACCTCACACACACTGTTTGGGGTCTCTTGCCGGGATTATTTTTTGTGTAAAACCTTAATTTCCTGAATTAAAGTTTTGGCAACAGTTTTAGTCGTTAGTTTTTGTTTCCTTTCTCTCACCCAAAAATTGTGCCCACTGTTTTTGTAATTAGATGTTGTTTCCTCAACTCTCTTCACCAAAAAAGTTTTGTCCACAGTTTTAGTCATTAGATGTTTTTTCCTTACTTTCCTTCACCCCAAAAAGTTTTGGCCACAGTTTTAGTCATTAGATTTTGTTCCTCAACTCTCCTCACCAAGAAAATTTGTCCATAGCTTTAGTCATTAGAATTTGCTTCCTTAATTTCCATCACCCCAACAAAAATTGTCCACAGTTTTAGTCATTAGATTTTGATTCCTTTCTCTCACCCAATGTGGTTTTCCACAGTTTTAGTAATTATATAGATTTTGCGTCTTGAACTCTCCTCACCAAAAAGCTTTGTCCACAGTTTTAGTCATTAGATTTTGCTTCCTCAACTCTCCTCACCAAGAACTGTGTCCACATTTTTAGTCATTAGATTTTGTGTCCTTACTGTCCTTCACAAAAAAAAACATCCTTGTCCTTTTCCTCCTCCTTTTCCTTTTCCTTTTTCCCTTCCTTTTCCTCTTCCTTTTCCTGTTCTGTTTCCTCTTCCTTTTCCTTTTTTTTTCCCTTTTTTGACTTGTCTCTTCCTCTTCCTGTTACTCTTATCTGTTCCTTTTCCTCTTCCTTTTCCTTTCCCGTTTTTCTTTTTCTTTGTTCCCTTTCCTGTTCCTCTTCCTTTTCCTTTGCCTCTTTCTCTTCCTTTTCCTTGTCCTTTTCCTGTTCCTCTTCCTTTTTGTCCTCTTCCTTTTCCTCTTCCTTTTGCTTTCCCTTTTCAACTTCCTCTTCCTTTTCCTCTTCCTTTTCTGTGTCCTTTTCCTTTTCTTTTGTCCGTTTCCTCTTCCTTTTCCTGTGTCCTTTTTCCTTCTCACCTTCCTTTTCATCTTCCTTTTCCTTTTCCGTGTCCGTTTCCTTTTCTTTTTCCTTTTCCTCTTCCTTTCTCTTTTCCTTGTTTCTTGTCCTTTTGTCCTTGTCCTTTTCCTCTTCCTTTTCCTTTCCTTCTTTCTCTTCCTTTTGAGACATCCCCTTGTTGTCAAAAGGATGTCTGCACATAGCTCTACCCCACTTGAGCCAAAAAAAATCAATTAGGAAATCAATTGCAAAATCAATTGCAAAAATCAATCAGTTTTTTACTTCTTTGTGGTTATTGAAAAAAAAACAATATTTCAAATCAATATCAATATCAATTCAAAAACTTCCAAGATTATTGATTAGAATCAATGGCCGATGCTCAGGGCCTAGTCGTAAGGTCAGGAGGCTACGTTCGTAGCTTCTTGCTCCGTTCGTAGCGATGCACTTGTTACTCCCTTTCTTACTATATTGTTCCAAGCCTCATGTTGTTGGCTTGACCCACCCAGCCAATCGGATTCCCACTGACGGATGGCTGTTCCAAGACACCACTGGCCGTCTGGTCCTTCTGCCAATCATCTCCCAGCTTTTGCTCTTTCCCCGAGGAGGTGTATTGATGATTCATCGCCTCAGCGCCGCGAGCTGACCGCGAGCTGCTCGTTTCTCCGACCGCGGCGTGGACGACGAAGGAACGATGGCCGATGGACAGCTTCGGAATCGTCCCGTCACCGGTCGGATCGAAGCTTGAGTCGAGCGGTTTCTGAATTGGTCAATCGAATCTTCTCCGGGTCTCCGGCTGCATGTTTGAACTCTTCGTCCTTCTGAAAGAAATCGCCTTAGGCGACGTGTTCGTCGACTCCTTGCTCCAAGCGGTCGTGATCAAGGAGTAGAACCAGTAGCAAATTCATCAATGCCACTGGCTATACCCAGTGGCTGCCCTGTCCTGTGTGCATTAGACTTGCGAAACCTAAGCAAATGCAAACGTGCTTTATTGCTTGCATGATGGACAAAACAGGTCTCCCTGAGTTGGCGTGAAGGTATGAGTATGCTAGGGCTGGGGATCAACCAAATGTTCAGGGGGTTGAGGCTCGTGTTTCTGGAATAGAAGGTATCTTGAATCCTTTGGCTTGTTCACCCTGATATCACTTGGATGCAGTAGGTCAGTCACCAATCACCGCCCATCTTCGTTCGAAGCTGATCTGTGGCCAACCATGCTTCCCATAGTTTTGCAACATGTCCAAAAACCTCACAGCCTTTCAGCTCACCAAAGAAGAAAACGAGTAGTTGTTCGCCACCGGCCCCACTCGTCTGCATAGCCCCCAGATGTCCATCAGTGCCCAGTGCGTGCCCGATGTCGGCCATGGCATGCCATGGCACAGTCCCAATCCTTGAGAATCCATGTCTTGGAGATCTCAGGAACCACAAAGACCTGCAGCGCTTCAGTCAGATGCTCCACACAGCTGATCGTGACGGCAGAAGCAAACGGACGCAAACCAAGCAGCAAACGGAGAGAGCGATGCGAAGTCATGGAGGGCATCAGAACCCAGCACAAACAAGTGTGTCATTCATTGGGAAACCTCAAACTCTAGCAAATATAAGCTTGGCTAAGGTGGAAGCATGTATATAAAACAATGTAAGACCATGATGTAAAAGAGATTTCCCTCTTCCACCTGGGATTCAAGTCGTTTCATCTCACAGAATGAGTTGTTTTGTGATGTTCTTCGCGTGTCTCTTCTTTTGTCGCGCCTTGCCATCCTCAATCAACTCGGTGAACTCTGCACCTCAATTCATTAGAGAAACCAAGGAAGAAAGACAGCTCTTCTAGTCGGAAAGACCTCACAGGAGGGTCGTGACCGAACGTTCCGCGACCCGCGCCAAGGTTCCATGGCGAAGCCGAGGAATTTCCAACGTTTTCGTCGGACCAAACAACGACCAGGGCGTTATCACCTACAGTACTCCACGAAACTCCCCATGGAGTGTAGGCCTCCTCTTTTTGCAAGAATAGGTTTGGGATGGTTTTGGGTCTTGTAGAGAAACTGGGGTGCTCTTTTTCCCCATTTCTGTCCTCTTTTCCAATCTTCCCCCTTGACTCCTCCCATTGCCAAGCAACACCTTGAGGTTGTGCAAAAAAACCTCTTTTGCCTATACCACGTTTGATGTTGTCGTGTGTTCTTCCTTATCGCTTTACAGTGGTTTGACAAACTGCTGCAACATGTGCACTGCATACACTGCAGGTGCATGGAACCTGATAGGCATGAGTCGACAAGTTGAACAAGTCTTTCCAAATCATTCCATGACAAAAGCCCGTGCAACAGCACCTCACCAAACGTCATCTTAGTGTCCATTGAGATCCAACACAAAGAGTGGCTGGTCATGTTTGGTCCATACTCAACACATTGAACCTTTGGCAAACATCCCTCATCCTTTCCATCCAAACAAGGGTTAGCCGGGGTCATCGTTTTGTTCTTCCTTATCGCTTTACAGATTCAGCATCCTCCTAGGCAAAACGGACGTGCGAAGATTACTTCTTTAAAATACCTTTCTCGCTTGGGTCTGTTGTTTTCTGATGTTTTCTGCATCTTTTCGCTTCAAGTGGAAGTTGACACGACGTCATCACGTTCACATGCCGCTACGATCGACCGCGGTCGTCACCGGACTCGACCTCGTTTTCGGCCAGGCACGCGAGAGATCTCGGAAGCGAGGCGCATCGAACGGTGGCCCGCCCGTCTCAGGCCTCGGCTCCAAACGAGACCAGAAACTGGCCCATGAGAGAGCGTTTTGATGCACCTTGATGCATGGACTGATGCATCGATCGTCTCATGTCGTTATGTTTTTCCTACTCACTTTGAGGATGACCAAGAAAAGCCGGCGCTTCGAAGCGTCCAAAGCCTGTCTGAAAGTCTGGATACGTTGATTGAACTCTGGACTCATCCTCCATGTGATTGAAACCCCTGCATGGTCTTATCCTCCTACACAAGGGTGGCTTCACCTACGATGGTCCCTTTCACCACCCACTCCCTAGCTAGACCATGCTAGACCCAAGAGAGAGATCGTTTGCTGGGAATCGTCTCATGTGGGAGTGCACGCTCAACCGTGCGGGTTGCAAAACCGCAAAAAGAACCAAACCAACAGTTCCATGTCGTGGTGCCGAACGAACGGAGGAAGTCGAGGTGCCCATGATCCCTGGATCGGACTGAAAACCCCGCTTTTCCCCCCCCCTAACCCCTGTCATGGAGGGTCCGACCCCTGTCATGGAGGGCCCACGGATTCGCGATACGCACAGCTCTGAGCGAAAGAGGCCATCGCTCAGGTTGGAGGCCACTACTAGCAGCAAGAAGCTACGAACGGATCAGGTCTCACGCCATCAGTCCGAACGAATCGACGAATCGATCGAGAACAACCAGAACAAGAAGCCTTGGTCTCCAGTAGATCGTCTCCTGCGGTGTGTGTGTGTGTGTGTTACACACGGGTTCACATGGTCTCCGTCGGCCAGGTGGACCACAATGCTTTCGATTTGCAGCTGAAGAGTAGGTTGGGCATCGAACCCAGGGCCCAGTGGATGATAGCGGTTCAGTTGCAGGTCGACATCTCTAAAAGAGTGATGCTCAAGTTCTTGTGTGCCGACTGTTACAGGTAATGGGATACACCCAATAAAGTTCTCACATTCCAATGTGGGCTCATCTACGTCATCTATGTGTGAGTACCTGCCCACCCTCCTCATTTTCGGCCGGACTTGTGCCTGGAAAGCTGCCTTGACCAGTCAGATGTTTCCGTAAATCATCGAAAAAGATTCAACAGTTACCGCACTAAGTGCTTGCTCCTAGCGATGCCTTTGTTACTATAGTAGCTTCTTGTTCCTATAGTAGTAAGGCCAGTTTCGCTCGCCCCGTTCGTTCGTCGCGATGCCAGTTTCGCTCCGTTCTTTCGGCGCGATGCGTTCGCCCCCCGTTCGGTTGAGCTTCTTCTTGTGCCTACGAACGTGAAAAAAAGGCACGACCAGTGACCAGGTTTCGTGGAACGCGAGCTCCGTCCTCGGGCTCCACATACCTCGCATCTCGTGCTGGACCGAGCGGAAACGGCAGCGTCACCTTTCACCTTTCTGTGGGGCAAAGGGTAACAATGTCAAATGGTCAAAATATAGATCAACAGCTGTTTACAATCACCACCTGTTTTGTGAGCATGTGGTGAATCCCTAGCATCTCAGCTGTAGGAAGAACAGATTTGTTCTTGCTTTGGAATGTACGGCAGGTGACTCTCAAAACTATAAATCCACTCATCCTGACTAGTCAGGGGACCATAGAAAGCACCCTGAAAACCATTGGTATTGGTAGAAGAAAACAATCTTCCAGGGGGGGCCATTGCCAGGATTAGTGTAATGGATGTTAAATGTCGCCGTGTATTTCTGTGAAAGATCTTCGACCCCTATCGCTGTCTCAGGCTCTAAGCCCTCAGAGCCTGAGACGCAGTCAGAAGGGTCACAAACCACAAAGTCAAACAGTTAAGAAACGAATACGAGACCTCCGCAGTATTTGTATATTATGCAATATAAATTTAAGCCAAAAACGTGTCTTGGGGGTCTGTTCCCTTTTCTCTCGGACGGGAAGTGTCTTTCCTTTCGAAACATCCGGAAGCTTGCCTCGAATGCCCGTGACTTCGTACATGCAAGCACCCGCACTGACAGGAGAATGAACATAAGAGAATCAATATGTCAGTTGCTTTGTTGAAAAAGGGGAGGCTTCAACACGAAGTTCCTCTTTGTGAATACTACTACGTACACATCGGTCGATCCTTGAAAAAATGCCCGTCCCGGATTTCTAATCCGTTCAGGCTTTGGTCTAGCCAGTAGCCTACTTTGCGCTTCCAGCCCGACCCGACAGGCCGAACGGCGACTGACGGTGAACGGGTGCAAACAGCGATCCGCACCGCGATGGATCCGAGCGGCAGAGCGGGATCCACCGCGCGGGCAATGTGGCCGATCCCAATGGCGAGGCGCAGAGCCATGCGCGGACGCTACGATCGGGGCGAAACTGGCCTTACGACTAGGAACAAGAAGCTATTATGGGGCTCCTAGCATCCCTACGAACGGAGCAAGGAGCGACTGTCCGGGAAATCAGCGACTTTCCGGTTCGATGATGTCGTTTTGGCATTTGGAGCGATGGAGTTTGAGTGGTTCGAGGTGTGTGATATTGGAAGGTTTTTCGACTTCTTGCAAAGTGGTTGAAGGTTGAATCCCCTCATTTGGCTGCTTGAGGTCAGATCTGAATTGTTCATGGCAAGGGGCAAAGCAAGCAGCTTTGCTGCCGTTTTGGGCGTGGCGGACAAGGGACCAGGAGAACTCAAGGGGTGATGCACCATTGAGGTCCAACTCACCATAGGTGCCAGTCCTGTGCAGATCTAACATTAAGTGGTTGCTGAAGCTGAATGTCGCCCATCATCGCCAATCATTCAAGGATCAAGAGGAAACTGCTAAGATCTTCATGATCGCACATTGAACGCTCGGAGCCAGGCAGCAAATGTCTTCAGAATAAAAGTACAAGTGAGCTGGAACGGCATATAACGGCATGCTCATACATGCTCACGTCAATGCATGACACAGTCACGTCTGTTGCTTGAAACTCTGTATCTCAAGTGATCAGTTACTGTGAAAGACCCTACGAAGCCGTAAGGGTGCAGTTTTGACAGGGTCTCCGAGGGTCTCCACACAATGACGCCCTCAGAAAACTACCATGCTGACTGACATCAAACATGAATGTCAAGGATTT
Source organism: Durusdinium trenchii (assembly GCA_963970005.1). NCBI lineage: Eukaryota > Dinophyceae > Suessiales > Symbiodiniaceae > Durusdinium > Durusdinium trenchii. Next base: position 210,556 of record CAXAMN010005435.1, on the reverse strand, counting down.
TTGGGTCAACTCTGTCTATAAGAAACAAACACAAGAATCCAGGATGAACAAAAGCCCGAAACAGATCACATAGAGTGTTGTTGTATCTATTTGGGCAATTTTATTTGATCGTACATCAGTAAAACAAACAGCTGATGTCTTCTGGACGATACCAAAAGAAACACCTGATTCCAGAAACCCACAGCTTGGAAACACCCCAATCTTCAGAAAAAGTCACATAAAGTCACTTCCTTCCTCCAGAAATCGCTGAATCCCCTCCAGACCTCCATCCCGCCCTCCTCTGGATAGAACAGCGTGAGGTAGGAATCGAAATCGGGACTCAGCAAACGCCGCCAGCTCTTTCAGTCGAATGAGCCAGCTAGCTAGGCTAGCAACATGCAGCTAAGCAACCTAAAAGTCGTTTGAACCTTTGAATCTGAAAGTATACCCAATTGTTTGAAGCACCAGAAATCTCAAAAAGAAATCAAAAGACAACGGTCTTGGGCCACCCTGACCTGCTGATCTCACTGCCAGCGTGGTTCACGCATTGCAGGGTGGCCTTGGCGGCTCGTCGCTGCAGCTGTCTGTGCCCTCCCAACGCTGTGAGTAGGAATGGCGAGCTCGTGCTGTAGAAATTGAACATAAATGACAAAACCGACGAGACCGGTAAAGGAGCGGGATCACACAATGGGGGAACCGTTTGGTAGCAGGTCAGGGAAAGTGGTTCTGTTTCCTTGGCCCGCCAGGCGCCTGCTTTTCGTTCCGACCCTTCTCAGAAGTCCCGGAACCCTTCTCCTCGGAACCCGGCTGCCAAGGGTGCAATGGGCTTGCACCTCAGTCGGCTGCGAGGTGTTCCAATGCAGAAAAGTCGTCCATTGAATCAGTTGGACATTCTGTGCATGACTGTTCGGTGTACTTGAGGTTTGAACTGGGGGTACTGTCTCTACACTTCACTGGGGATGGATATGCTTGTCCTCCAGAGAGGAAGTAGGGAAGCCTGAAGTCTCCTTGACTCAGCCTGCTGACTGTAAACCTTGAGAGTCTTGAGAGTCTTTGTTTTTTGCGTTCTTTGTTTCTTTCTTTTCAGACTGTTCTTCTTTAGACTTTTTTTCTTGAGAGTATCAGGCCATTGTCTTGACAGTCTCCGACCAGATCAGAAAATGCGAGTTAAGGACAAGTCAGCTCACATGAACAAATGTCAAAGGATGAGTGACCAGTGGGATCCATGATGGTCTATGCTGACCTACGATCTACATGTCTAGTCTACAACTGGTTCTGAAAGATGCCCTTTTTTCAGAATGAACCCTACTTCCAACATCTTCCAACCACCCAGTCCTGGGTGATTCTATAGCTAGAACTGACTATCCGTCGCTCGGGGGGCCCGACTCTGTCATCACAGCTGAGATCACGCAGTGTTGGTCATCCAAATGCAGGACCCCCCACACACTTCCGATGGTGTGCTCATGATGGTGTGCGCATATGTTTTAGCTCAACTCAAATACTCACACATCGGAACTGTTCCGTTTCAGCTTTCCTGCGCTTGGCATAGATGGTCCGCTTGGCATAGGATCGGCCACGGCCTGTTTTTGATTTTTCTCCCGAAGATGGCGCCGAACGGACCGGGTCTGGCGCTCCGGGCAATTTCAACTGATCGATGGACAGTGCCAAGGTGAAGCTGCTGGAGATGTCCTGGAGCTGCTGCTCTGAGACATCTTGGGGAAGATGAATTGCCTTGACTTCAGTCAGGCAAAGATGGTCTTTTGGACTTCTATAGGGTATCGGTATCGTCATTCATCTTCTCACACGGATGAAACTCTTAGGAGCTGGACGGTCTTTTTTTGAGAATAGCATCACTTGTTGTGTGACAAAATAGCAGTTTTTGTGTGATGACCTCTTGGCAATTCGAGCCCCCGTTGTGCGGGACATGCAAATTCGGGTCAAGGCTGGTCCGATTTGAGAGGAGCTGGTGCATGCAGAGCTAGTGTAGTGGACCACTAGGGGCGTGGATCCGATCGGGGCTTCATCAAAAACCCCTCTTTTGGATCCTTTTGGGGTAAATGTTGATTGAATCCTCTCAATCCCTCCGCCGCACAAAACCATCAGGGACAATTTATCGCGGTCCCTCACCCAAGTTCGCGCGGCCGTCCCCCACCGAGTTCGCGCGGCCCGGACTACTCTCTGCTCTTTCTTTTTTGCTACTCACTGAAGGCTCCTGATACCAACGTGGCAGGTCTGAAGCATTGCCGACCTTGGAGTGGGCATCGTCCCTGATTTGCTGGAAGTACCTCCGCCACTGGGAGGTCCAAGCGTGGAAAGGACTGAAGTGGGGAACTTCCATGTGACGTTCACCTCAAGCACTATCCATGGCTGATCCCATGAAGGCATTTGTGATACCAGTACCTCTTATGTTTCAAGAATCATATACTTTGATGCCACGCGCCGGTGGCGTGCCCTCATAGCGGGTCGACCACCGGATCGACTTGATTCAAAAATACACATACAATCAGGCTAAGGGATGTTTTGGATGTCTGTGGGTTACCCTTTTGGGTGGAAAAACTCGGATGTTTCAAAAAACACGCCAGTTCACAGAGTCGTTGATGGACATCTATATGATTCTATATGGATCAGTTCCTCCCTCTTCGCCCGGTCAGTGTGAAGGCCTCAAGGTTTCGGTCGCATGGTGGAAGGAAATTCTACTGCGATGACAATGACGATAACGATGATGATGATGATGATGATGATGATGATGATGATGATGATGATGATGA
>CAXAMN010005435.1:172376-190550 GCA_963970005.1 Durusdinium trenchii | reverse complement strand
GCTACTAGGGGCTCCTGGCATCGCTACTAGTAACAAGAAGCTACTAGTAAGAAAGAGAGAGAGAGAGATCTCCTGGAGGTCCAAGTGTAGATCCATCCAAAGATACCTCCGAGTTGTGCCTGGGGTCCCACAACACAAATGCTTTGTCACAAGGTTTTCTATGTTCTCCGTATTCCTGCTTGTTTATATGGGTGTGTATCAAAATAGGAAGACCTCCCAAATACCTCCGGGAAAAAGCAACAAAATGCCAAAGCCTATAGGTTGGGAGACTCCATATTAAATTACACAACCAAATGGGTCCTGCCGAAAGGCCTTTCAATCTTCTTGGCAAATGGCTCAGATGCCCAAAGTAGCCCAACTTTCACCAGACTGCTATACCGACCATACCCATGTGTACAGGTCAAACTACTTTAACAAAAACTAAACCTCTTTTACATCTTTTACATAGCCCTTTGTCAGGTGGTCTTGCAATCTCAGGATCATCACCCAATTGGCCTCAACAGCATCCCCCGCATCACCAACACAGAGTGTTGCTGCAAACGTCCCACTTGTGTGAAAGCACGTCTGACCAAGGCAGATTGTCAAGAGCAGCGATTTTAAAAACCCTCACAAAAAGCGAACCTACGAACATAGAGACTGACAGCCCGCCGCCCTCATAGAGCATAAATTACACTAGCATAGACCCCAAACGGCCTGCAGCAACACCAACACGCAGCATCTGGCAGCAGCAGCCTGCAGCGGCACCCTGCCGCGACACCAGCACCCAGGCTCCAAAGTACACACAGGCACCTCTTCCTGTACTTGAAGGTAAGAACCCCAATAGCTCTCGCTCTCTGGCGAAAAAAACCAGCTTCTGTCCTCCACCAGGAGTGAGCCAGTTGTGGAACAGCAACTCACAGATTGCTGCACAGCCCATTCGGAGCCCGTCTGTGCCCTTGTTGGTCTGGCTCCGAATGAAGACGGATCCGGATCGCCTTCCTCCGATGGGTGTGGCACCCTGAGTCTCCCGGGCATGATGAAGGAAAACGTGCGATGTGGCCTGAGAGGGCAAGGACGGCAGGGACGGCAGGCGGAGTTTTCACAAGGAACAGGCATGAGAGGGCAAGAAGCAGGATCTTGTCTGGAGAGTTCACAGGTGCCAAGTCCATGCTGAGGTTGCAGTGCATGCATGCAAAACAAGACGTGATTGTCTTCAGAACATCTCTCTGGAGGAGCTACTCGAACAGAAAAGGACTATATACTGGACTACCATGTGGAACAGGACACCTGCAAGAAACCTGATGGGGGCCAACTCCTTTAGATCTTTGGGGACAACATGGGACAACAGATTTTGTCCGGCACTCATTTAGTGCTTGAAACCAACTCAGCCGAAGAAGAAGATCAAAGAAGCACTACAGCCACAAGCTCCAACAAGTTGAATCCATTGAGGCTGAGTCTCAAACCCTCAAAGAAACCAGACTAAATCTCTGGTGATGTTGTTCTGATCAAACAGGTTATTGTATCTCTGGTGGTCTTCCCCCCCATGCATTTCGGCTCTTCCGACCCGTGCTCCCGGACGTCTGGAGGACCAAGGATTTGCTCTCAAGGCCACCGTGCCTGGGGCGCTTCAACCGGTGGATCTGTTCGAGCAGCGACAGCGTTCGTGCGTTGGTGCCCTGCCGCAGCGTTGGTGCAAAAAAATCCTGGGCCTCTTTGGGCACTTCTTTGGGCTGCAATCGCCTAGTGCTAATCGCCGAACGCCTGCCTTTTTGGTCCACTCGCCCTCTCTATTCAGTGCATTTCATCTTTCAGCATCTCATCCATTGCATTGCGCCATTCCCTCCGCCCTCGAAGATGGAGCGAGCTTCCCCAGCAGCAGTGTGCTCTGCCGCAGCGCCTGCTGCACGGCCACGTTGGTGAGATCCCTCATGGGCTCGGCAAGAGCCAGCCTCGACTGGAGGAGTTGAAGATATCTGGCTCAATATATGTTAGTATACCTTATAGTGCAGGAAGTCATGTTCATCCTGAGATTCACATCTAGATCCATGATGATCCATGTCTTTTCGATTAAATCTGAAAATTATTCGACCCCGTGGGCAACTTCTTCAGACCGGCCTCTGTCCGACCTTCAGCTTCACTGCCTTCGCATGCTTGGCCAAGATGGTCCTCACCATCTTCAGCTCCTCCTCCTGGGAGCCATCCATGCTCACCACTCGCACCCGCATCTCCCTTCCCAGCGCCAGCAACGCCGCATCCACCGGGTCGTGGTCGAAGGAAGCGCCACCCACAGGAGCTTCCACGTGGAAGCTGAGCCGCGCGGTCTTCGACAGCAGGCGCACCAGGCGTCGAGGACCACTGCGGAAGATCGTGAGACGCGCGGTACCTGGCAGCTCGCGAAGCTGTGAAGGATGGAGCTCGTGCGAAAAAGACAAGATCTGACAAGAAGGGTTTCGCAACCAGGTGACAACTGTACAACTTGAGGGGAGTGGTCGAGACGACCGGCGTTGATTGGTCATAGGAGGTCATAGGATCTGGTATTCTCTCAAAGATTCCCAGTCGTACATTTGTACACGGGGGTTATTCCACATGCACCACCAATCCAACCACCACTCTCTACTTCAGGGTGGATCCCAAAACTCCAATCGGCACTGATCCGATGCGCCAGCGCAACGGCGTGAAGGCCCAGCATTGCCCGCCCGGCCGCCCTGCCTTCGACGATCTCCTTTTCAGGCTGCCAGCCCATCTCTGGGTGAAGGGCCTCGGACGGCGAATCCATCAGACATTCTGGATCCAGCCGTACCAAACCCGACTGGAGCCCGGTACAACCGGACCCGACCATGGCACCGGACCAGTCTCCAGTGTCTCCAAGTCTCCAAATCACCGTACCGAATGTACGACTGGATCTCTATAGGGCATGGTCGGACATGGTGCGTGTTGTGGTGGATACATGTGCCAAGTTTTGTCATGCGGAAGATCATGAAAGATCCAAGTATGCTTGGGGCATGCTTGGGGCAGATAGGGGGGCAGATCCTCACTCTCAACTTCTCTGAAGCACTGCAGGTTTCTAGAAAGAACACAACTAGTTGTCTGTGAATCTGTCTGAGAGCCGCTGAGTTCTAGACCATATCTCCCGGAGGGAGTCGTTCATCTCCACTCGCAGCGGAATTGGCATTGTGGTGCAACCATCCAAGAGCTTCATCGATCAAAGCGAACACCTTCGTGACTGGACCAGGAGCTTCAGACCTTCCAGAAATGACCGTAGGTCCTTTGAAGTCACTGGAAATCATCTCAGGCACTTCACTCACTTCGTGCTGGGCGTTGCACGGCCCACGTCTCCAGAAACGGCCCTTTAAGGAGGACTCCATAAGCAACCATTTGGAACCATTCGACCAACTCACTTGCAGAAGTGCTTCTGGTCGACGGCTGTGAAGCCAAATGATGGAGCTGGGTGTCCAAACCAACGAAACTGGACCTTCAGGGGGTCGCATCGCTACTAGTAGCAAGAAGCTACGAACGGGGCTCCTGGCATCGCTACGAACGGAGCGATCGGACGCTACGAACGGAACAAGACTTTAACAGGAGTCAGAGTGGAAGTTCTCAGTTCTCCCCGCAGTCGTTTTTGGCGAAAAAAGAGGATTCACTGCACTTAGCAAAAGCTCCTCTGTATTACAGCAACTTATCCAAGATCGAAGAATTCCTTCAGATGATTTTCATACCTGTCATACCCCTTCATCTTCCACCTTCACTGAGTTCCCCCATCGCCACGGCCGGCGACACCGCATCCGCCGCCGTCATCGCGGACGCCGCCGGCGCCGCCGTCGGCCGCGGCGCGGTGACGCCGCGCCCGCTGTCGACGAGGTCGCCGGCGGCCAAGGCGGTCTGCAGGTCGTCTGCCAGCGCCAGCAGCACGGAAGAAGAAGACCTGGTTTCAAAACTGGTTTGAGAGCAGTGGAGTGGAAGGTCAGATGGTGGAAGGAAAAAGCATTGGACAACCGGGTGTGTGAAGGTTGTGAAAAATATGAAAAGCAACATGTTGACGTCTTGTCAGGAATTCAGGGCTCGTGAGAGAAACTGCGCTAACGTGTCGACAGCTTTGCACGGAACAATTTGCAAGTTGTTTTCTCTTGACCCCGCCGCTTTTGCTTTGTGCAAGATAGCATGCAAATGCAGCCTTTCTTCCGTGCCGCATGTTGGCACCAAGAATGTCTCGAACGAAGATGATATGGTCTATCAGTCTATCCGTCCAGTTGAGCTCCCTGTGACCATTCACAGGCTCAGCCGGCTGCGGCCCTCTTGTTTATAGTATGTGTTGCTGCGTGTGAAATCGCTTATGCATCGGACTGTCCAGAATAAAGGTGAATTATGAAAAAAAGTGGATGATTTTCCCAGCTCTCTACATTACCCGACTATGTTTGGCAAACCCCCCAAAAAAGGTTTCATTGGGCATGGTATATCAAAAACTATGGGAATCACTTGACGACCCTCTACAATAACACTTCAAGTCCACCTGACAAAAGAACATCGACTTCGCCTTCGCCCTTCTTTGGCCAAGCTGCGACTGGGCCAGTTCTCGTGCATTTGCACAGTGCTTCGTGAGCACCAAGAAGGCAGGATATAGCCAAGCCAACTGCACAGGCTCTTCGATGGAGAAACACTGTACTTGACCTCACGTACAACTTGTGCAAACCACCCGGCACGCGCACCCGGCATGCCCTCGCAAACGCGACACCAAATTGCTTTGATGTCTTTGTTTGTCCTGGAGTAATTAGGTAGATGGAACCGTGCGTTTTGGTGCACAAGAACAATAAGCTCAAAAGAGAACACATGAGAACTTCTTAGTTGCAGAGCCAGCGACGCACATGCTCACACAGAACCCCATGAGCATTCTCCCCAAATTCACTGCAAGGAGTCACCTTAGTCATGCACGGCTCATGGTGCTGGGCTGGGGCGGCCGCGGGCTACCGTTTTGAAGGGACAAACATCCTAGAACCATCTCAACAATCGAGAGGGATGATTTAAAAACACGGCTCCTTATGTTGATGCAAACAAGCAAATCTGGGGAATCCAGTATGAAACGGACTGTTGATGAACCGTGCACCCGCTGTTAGAAACGTTGACATGGTCTGTGTGATAAGGACCTGTGTGCCGAGTGACTGTCACATTCACAGGTTCTTCTGGAATGTGCTTCCCCAAGTTTGGCTGCCACCATTCCACCACATAACTTCGACCATGTGGAGCCAGTGAGAGCTGAGCCGAAGCATCCAAGGAAGTAATTCCTGAGAGGCCAACATGTGTATCGACCTTGAAACCACTCCGAGGAAGGGCGACGGAGGGTCAGAAACTTGCAACCCCTCGCCATGTTCAAGTAGCTCCGCACAACCCCCCTGAACTTTGAAGGCACATCTGTGAAGAAAACGAACACTCCTCTGAAGAACAGGATTTGATTCGGCTGCCCTGGCTGTTGTCTCATCGACTGCATGTCTCATCTTGCTTCGACAGTCGTCTAGCTCCAAGAGATGACTAAAGAATGCAAGAAGTTACAAGTACTAGGTGGAGGCCATCGCTACTAGGAGCAAGGATGCTGCTACTAGTAGCTCCTGGCAATACTACTATTAGACTACGGCGAATACTAAAAAAACTACCTGGCCACAGGTACTAGTAGCTTCTTGCTACTAGTAGCAATGGCCTCCAACCTATTTGCGATGGCCTCCACTTAATAGCGTCCTTGTTACTATAGATGTTACTAGTAATCAATTGGCCTAAAAATGTATACAACAGCCAGGCCAAACGGAAAGCGTCCTAAAGCACTTCCAGGAGTCTGAAACTACCATCCTCGTCTTGAAGGATATCAGAACCTCAGTTCAAAAATATTCTGCGTCAAATCTGTCAACGCGAATCTGTCAACGCGTGGTTCTACAAGAGTCTCCCGCCCCTCAAACAAACACACAAACTCTGCTATGAAAGCATAACACACGTGGAACCCTTGCTGGCCACGTGTTCCATATAATGTTTCAGTCTGTTTAACAGTCCTATCGAGGTCACCTTAATAGAGGAGAACAGTGGTGAGCTCAATATATCCCGGAGGTGCAAGCTTGTTTCTGCAAGCCTTGGTAGATGTCGGTCGTCTGTACCAGGATGAACATGAAGAAGTTCCCATCTCGGGAGAAATTCCGGGGTCTTCTTGGAAGCGTTTTTTGCATTGTTTGATGAAGACCTGTGAAGACTTGGGCTGTGAGGTTCCACGGTGTCCAACATGTTCCAAAATGTTCGGTTCGCGGCTGGCCCTGCCAGCCTGTAGTCCTACAAAAATATAGATCGGCATCTTCTGATCCTAGTAACAAGAAGCTACTAGGGGCTCCTGGCATCGCTACGAACGGAGCAAGGACGCTCCGAACGGGGCTCCTGGCCGTACTACGAACGGAGCAAGTAGCTACTAGTAATTAACAGAGACATCCAAGTTGCTCGCATCAGGCCAGACCATGTGGGTGCAGCTCCTGGTCTGGAAGGATGATCGGGAATCCGTATTTGTTGCTAGTAGCTTCTTGTTCGTAGTAGTAATGCCCTTGTTCCGAGTAGCGATGCCCTTGTTACTAGTAGCTACTTGCTCCTAGTAATACGGCCAGGAGCCCCTAGGAGCGTCCTTGCTCCTAGTAGCGATGCCCTTTGCTCCTAGGAGCGTCCTTTGCTACTAGGATCCGTCCTATCAATCAGTGTTTTTTTTTGCGTCATCAGATTGTTTTTTTTCTATCTAGATGTTGCATCTAGATGTTGTTAGATGTCACTTGGACCTAGGAGAACGGCCAAAAAGAAGAGCATTAAACCAGTCAGACTCATTCGACGTGTCAATTCAGAATCGCCAGAGAACTATGGATGTCGCTTTGATCCGTGGAACTTCCCTTTCCCAAACACCCTGGTGTTCATCGTAAGCGCTTGTCACTTGATCTCTCAACTTCAGGATCTTCTCACTTCCAAATCAAAACACGACATGTCTTCTTAGGAACAAGACGCTACAAGGGGCTCCTGGCCTTACTACTAGGAGCAAGGACGCTACTAGGATTCAAGGAAATTCACTCCGCACCTCCCGCCCGCGCTCCTCCTCTGCTCCACGGACCCCACGGAGCGCAGATCCGCGCCCGGAGCGCGCAGATCCGCGCAGATCCGCGCCGCGCCGCGCACGGCGAAGCGCCGCTGGAGCGCGGCGGCGGCGTGCACTTTGGCGCGGATCTGTGCGGTTTGAGGAAGGCCTTAAGAGGACCACCTACGGTCGAAAGGAAGGCCAAGGCGACCCAGCGCTTTGAGGAAAGAGTGGGGGGGTTGGTCAGTGGACAAAAGAATGTGAATGATGTGAGGTATAAGATGATATAAATGATATATTATGAGGACTCTCGCATGAGGGTTTGAAGGGAATGAGATGAAATGATGGACATCTCCTGTTGAAGATCGATGCGTTGACTTGTTGGGGTCAACGGCTAGACTCTACAGGCAGTTCCACAAGCCTATATATAAGCCTGTGAAAGTCATCTTTACTGTAGAAAGGATTCTGATGCATGACAGCACTAGAGTCCTCAAGATTCTTCAAGGCATGATTGCGTCATATGTCGTCGGACTTTCAAGTGGAGCTGCCCATGACCAAAACGCCCACAGCAGCCGTTGCCAGGTGGCACGTGGACAGCAGCCGTTGCCGCTGTCCGTTCTTCTCAAAGAAGCTCACGGAGGCCACCGCGGAGGCGGTGGAAGGATGCAAAACGACGCCCGAACCGTCACCTGAGTGCGTCCACCGGGTGAGAACCCGAGAGTCATTCCGAATGCAATGAACTTATTCAGAGCTTTCAAAGTTTTAAAATGCATATATATGTTTTAAAGGAAAAATGCATGAACTACTAGTACGAGAGTCAAAGCTTTCTTTCTTTTTCCTTAATTGCCAGTAGCTTCTTGCTACTAGTAATGGCCTCCAACCTACTTGCGATGGCCTCCACCCTAGTCGCGGCAAAACAGGTGGATCCCTCGCCCGGGCGGGTGATTTCTGGAGTCGGGAGGGTGGGGGTTCACCCTCCCCCGATCGGGTCATTGTGATGTCCTGCGCCTATTTGAGAGCAGTCCGATCCAAAACACCTCGTCCCCGATCCGCCTTGTCCGATCCGTAATGTGTACCTGCCCCTCCTGTCATGTACATACTTCAAGCCCTGGATGTATATCAGAAACATGTTGCGACTCATGAGGAACAATCTTCATGGCTTGTTGCCAGTTTACCATATCACCATGCTCCTTCCTGTCTGCATGGCACGACCTCCATTTAAGGCTTTGCACATCTGCTTAGTATTGGGGTACAAGGGTATTTGTGGGCAAGTTCTCTAAACGCAAAGGGGATTGTAGAGTGGGGTGTAGCCCGAGTCAGAAGAACTTGCTCCCCTATCAAACACAAGTGCTGCTCGTTCCGTGAGATCCCTTCACTCAACTATATCTCATGTTCATCCATGTTCATCCATATTCATCCATTCTCCATCCCTCATTCTTGAAAACCATGGACTGCAGTATAGCAGTACAGTATAGTAATCCTGTTGGCAAACAGAAACGGGATAGTGAACTTCTGCAATCTTCATAGACATATATATATATATTCATACCACGTTTCAGTCATCTTCCCATCAGGTAATTAGGCGATCCTGTTTGAAACCTTTGAGGGCAACCACTGGCCAATACTAGCAGTCATGATTTCTCCTTAAGCCTTAAGACATATGAACTAGTGCAAACGCGAGTTCAAACCTTCATCAATACATCATCTACTATACCTAGATCTTCCAACTGTGCAAACTGTCTGCCTTTTCATCTATAAAACCAGCCAAAAAGGCGGAAATGGTGCATTCTGTAGTTGGAAAAGGGCGGAACATTTGCATAGTTGGAAGATCTACTCCCCCTCCAACAATCATGGAAGTGGACAATGGCCCCTTGGAAGACTATGTTCCTCTACCAGGAGGGGGGTTGTCGACTTCCATGATTGTGGGGGGGAGGGTGGGTTATATTGTTTGCATCTGTTGACCACACCGCCATCAACGAGCCACTGAAGGCCGCTTCCGTCCGCCCGCTTCGGTAGATCGCCGCACGCGACAGGCTCCATGGCATCGCTGCCCCGAAGTCTTCAATGACCAATGTTGACACCCAAATAGTTGGTTTAGCATGTTTAGCCTAAAAGTTTGGTGTATCTCAAACTGACGGGACTTCATCTCCAAGAAGTTTGCGTGCGATTCTTACTTCACTGCTACGGAGATGCGAAGATGTTCAGAGAATCGGATGTATGAGAAAACCTGCATCTGCCTGGCTCCACTTTCCAGACAACTGCTTCTCATCTTCGGTGTTTGCGTTGCAAGAACACTGGTCCGATGACGCGTTCAATGGTGAGAAACACCATGAAACACCTGTGCTCTCGGCTTCACATCGGAGATCTGAAGGTGTTCCTCCACCAGCTTTCCATACTTGAGACTCCCAAACGCTGCACCATGCCGAATAGATCTGCTCCAGCCCCGAATCAACCTATATAAGGTGGCATGCTGTCCTATCGCCTGCTCGAACATACAGCCAAAGGTGGCATGGGTCTTCAACGGTCCCAACGGTCCCCCAAGTCTCAGCAAAAAGCCGCCCTGCCCTCTGAGCCACTGGGCGGGTCCATGTGCAATTTCGTCACGAACCTGGAGGAGTTGTTGCGCTTCGTAAACACGAAAGACGCGAACCTGGAGGATTTGTCCGCAACACGACATGAAATGGTGGTTCCACAAAAGGACTCACCTGCAGTCAAAAAAAGGATGTGCTTCATACGATGCATGGGTCGCTGCCAAGGGTGGATGAAATGTTTCCACAATCCGACGCTGAAGACTCGATCGATTTAGGGAGAGGTCCAGTGGTTTTGAAACTGGTGGCCTGCAACCTAGAAGCAATGGCCTCCAACCTTAGAGCGATGGCCTCCAACCTGCTAGAGCTTTTAGGTGGCGCAACGAAATCATTGCAAAATCGATAAGTAAAGAATCTAAATTTGACCACCTCTCTCAAGAGCTGAAGTAGACCTCTTTGAGGACTAGGAACCATCAAAAACAACACAATACACTTTGATTGTGCTGAGCCCGAATAAAATATGTTTGAAAAGGAGCTGCAAGTACCTTGGATGACGTGCGTAATTAACTTGGAGAGGAGTCCCTTCATACGACTTTACACATATCAGCTGATGAGCTGATGGTACATTTCCAGAACAATAATGCAGGGGACAATGGTCACATGTCGATTGCCCCATCCTCCGCATGTCAATCGCTTAAAGAAAGCCCTGTAGTCAGCTTCATATCGCATGTGGTGGACATCTGCATGGATTGATGTGGGACTTGTAATCAGAGTTGGCAACTCACGCATATAAACGCATCCCAAACTCAGTTTCTTCTCATGGACACCTCCCAAAGCATCCCAAAAACCACCTACCTCCACAGTCAGGCCCGGGGAGGGCTGGGAGACCAGGCTGCTGGAAGTCGGGACTACTCAATCCTTGCCGGATATCCACCAAGTCATCCATCATGACACCTGCCCGGTGCAGCTTCGGTTGAGCCTTTAGTACTAGTGGCCTCCAACCTAAGAGCGATGGCCTCCAACCTAAGAGGGATGGCCTCCAACCTAAGAGGGATGGCCTCCAACCTACAGCTTTGGAAGGAGCAACAGGCTTGGTTAATTTATCAAGCGCATTTGGGGACACATTTCGTAGCTAGCAACCCTTCTTTCCCAAAGCATTTAAAGAGGGGTTGTTTACAGGGCCTAGCCTAGTGAAGAGGTCACAAAGCGGGCTTACTTAAAAAGAAGACATAGAACCATTCCGAGAATGGCAGAAGGGAACAAGAAAGCCTCAACAGCTGGAAAAATTCGCCCACACCGAAACCCTGCCAGGTCTTCCTCTCCGAAGCTGCCAGGTCTTCGTCCCGGTTCCGCCGAAGCAAACGCAGCCGCCGCAACGAAGACCCTGTTCTTTTCGTCTCTCGAGCGATGAGTGTGCTGACGAATTCAGGGAAGGGAAGGAAACCTCTGTATACAAACCTTCTTTCCAAAAATGGTCTGTAGAAGCACAGTGAGCAGTGACCAAAGCCCGGAAAAGCTCAATCTTGGCCTTCATGCCCTGATGTGATTCTGAATGGAGACCTTTCACACCGGGCCCGGCCGCTACTCAGCTGCTCGCATTCATGGCATTCGCATGCAGGTGAAGCCCGCCAAAGCTTTGCTGGCCTTGGATTTGCTGATCAAAAGAGCAAGCAAGCGTCACTCCGGCTGGCGGAACCTTACAGTGCCTGTACACCCCCACATGTGGAGACCCCCCTTGCGGTTTGTCGTCCTTGCCGAATGTTCCCTCTGCAAAGAGTGAACTGTCCAACACATTCGTCGGTTCTCGTCGGTTTCACCTTCAGTTTGCGACACCTTCTCAGGCCCTAATCATCAGATTGATCCACCACAAGGGATCCTGTTCGAAAGCACACGGCGGATCGTTTTGAGGCATAATGCATCACTTTGTTGCCATCTGTTCCGGTTTTCAACCTGGTTAAAAACCTTGTGTCTGGACGGGACGGAACGTGTCAACGCCCAATGGCTCCAATGCCACCCGCACGAAGCCACACTTCACAGCGACCAGCCGAGAACTCGATGCCTTTGCACCTGACGCATGTGACGTCGTCGAACGTCGAACGTCGAACGTCGGGGCGAAGCGTCCGATCGCAACCCCTTCGGTTCGTAGTGCCAGGGGTCGCCCCGAAGGTTCGTGGCGTCCGGTTCCGATTTGGCCAGATTTGGAGGACAGAAAGAAAAGAGGGCAGGGAAGCTCTTCTGACTCCGGTGTCCACCTGTGATTTGACTCAAGTGTCTCGGAACCAAAACGTTCCAAAACGTTCAAGCTCAACAGCCCATGGCACCCATCTTCTGTGGCACAAAGTGCTCGGCAGGCGTCCAATGAAGTCCTCAGTGCTCGGCAGGCCGCAGGAGAACGATCGCCGTTCATCCCAAATGGTTTGGTTCTTCTCCGAGCTCCATTGGGTTTGCTGCTTGGAGAACGGACCATCATGGAACCGTGGTAGACCAACAGCCAACGACTTCATGAATCATATTTAGCTGAAAGAAAAAGAACTACACAGCCTACTCGTGTCTCTATGTAAAATGCTACATGTTCACTACAAAGTGAATGGCTCCGCATGGAGCTGGGCTGTCGGATTGTACCGTTTCAGTCACCGTTGAGTCCAACTCAGCTCTGTGGTGACGTGTGGACGCGGACGTCACACACCTCAGGCTGCGTCGACGTCTTCTCAAAGACATCTGCCTAGGATCGGACCACTGTACTTCCTGTAGTAGGAGGGCGAATTGTCGGTTTCATTGGCCCCACGACACGCGCGGTCCGCGCCGCCATCCACCGCTTGCAAAGAGGGCAAATTGTATCGGTAGCAGGAGAAACCCGAAAGCTCCTGGAATCACAGTCACGACAAATGAAACTCTTTCCCGTTAGAATCCTGCAGGGGATCACAGTGGAATGCCGGCGGATTAGTTTCCACCCAAAAGGCCCAAAAGAACATATCTATATATTTTTAGTTCGGGGTGGAAACTAATCCGCCGGAACTCCATTGGGAAAGAGAAGTAATGTCAATGACATTCTCGAGTCAAGTTGTCACAAGGAGTTTGGAAGCTCCTTCCCCTCGTCTCCGAACACTCCCAACACTGGACACTTTGAGAGCTGTATCTAGTGGAAACATGTTTCTGATAGCTAACATCCATGTTACATGGTCCATGTTACTAGTCAAGTCGTTTCTTTTCGCTCCTTGGTTGCTCCAATGGGAGTCGTCCAAATCTCGCAACGGCCTTGCGAGTACTCCACGCCAGTGCATCCTGAACGAGGCGTGTTCGATCCGGAACGATTCTGCGGATCAACGAGCTGAAAAGTAGCGATGCACTTGTTACTACTAGTAAGGCACCTGTTACTACTAGCGATGCACTTGTTACTATCTCATAAAAAAACATAACAGCCAATCGAACTGATTTTTTTCTTTCAGGAATAGCAACATCTTGGAGGAAGCCTCAGAACAACCATTCCAGGAACCTGCTGGAGCGAAGCTGTTCGAGAATACTGCCAAATTTGGGGCACAATCTCAGGACCTCTATAAACCATGGCAGTGTCTTGTTCACCTCAAATGTTCGCATATGATAGATAGGCCACAGTACCAACCAGTTGCTTCTGGTTGGGACTGGGTTTCCAGGTGGGAAAAGAAAAAATAGAGCGCTTCCGAGCACACGTCCAGCATCCGGAGAACTTGGAGCACTCTTGTTGGCAGCCATCGAGGGACTCAACGTCCCCCTGAACCTGAGATGCAGTGCTCGGAAAAAAAAGCTTTCTGAAGGGCTTTTCCTGAGGGTAGGTCAACCAACCAACTTGTTTCTGGTTGGGACCGGTTTCAGCGCCTTCTCCAAACACGTCGTAAACACGTAAACACGTGGTTTTCCCAAAAACTCAGAACCCGTAGTCGTTAAACTACGGGTTTGACGGGTTTCCAGATCCATAGGTTCGCACTTTCGGCTGGCAAAAAAGATCTTTCACAGACTCTCACTCTCCAGGTCCCTCCATATCCATCACTCCGGGTTGGCTATTTTGACCCACATCAGCAAGTTCCAACGAACCAAACACACACAGAACAGAAAACAACATGTGGACAAAGAAAAACACGGTTATTTTTTTTGTAAGCACAATCACTGCGACCGTCCAGCACCCGGTTTTAGCATGAACAAACGTCCAAGGTCCATGTTCTCCGCTCCAAAGCACCCGGTAGAAGCTCTCAGAGTTGTGTCCCGCATAGTTCCGACAGGCTCGGTTCAGCCCTCCGTCGGCCGCGCGGAAGAGGGACCTGCTCGTGGACGTTGACGTGGCACCTGCAGCCGGACCGGTCTTCGGCATGGTGACGGTCCGGCATGGTGACCGTTCGGTCGAAGAAATGGTCGCGAAGTCGAAGAACATGCGCCATGCAGGGCCCATCAGGGCCCCATATTCACATCCATTGACCAAATCGTTTACTCAAAAGGTAGGGCCCAAAATCAGCTCGTTATAAGAACTTCGGACAAAAGACGGGTCGTCTCAGTGATGGTGGACGTCATCGTCGTCGACTCTGTAGTTGTTACAGATGTCCTTGACTGACTGAAGATTGGTCCTCAGCTGCGCAGTGAGGGGAATGATTAGCACTTCTTTGAATGGGAATCAAAGGTTCATGTGGTGAAGGTAGCTCCCTGCAATGGCCTCCAACCTAATAGCGATGGCCTCCTACCTACTAGCGATGGCCTCCTACCTAATAGCAATGGTCTCCAACCTAATAGCGATGGCCTCCAACCTAATTAATAGCGATGGCCTACTCGATGGCCTCCAACCTACCAGCTCCAAAGCAGGCCAGAGTCGATACTCTTCTGGGCCACAGTGCATGTAGCTTTTGGAGATATTGAAGGCACCAGACTTGTCCTTCCTGGATCTTCTCGCCCAACGAGTCGACTGAATCGACCAACGATGTTCCAACCATCAGTCACTTCAACGCGGCAAATAGCAGATTGCTACTTCAAACATTATCCCGTTTCCAGAGATCTTCTTTACAACTCCCCAGATTCCATCTGTTTCCAGCGCCGCACTCCGACCCCATCTTGGACTCATCCTTGAATCGCCAGTAATCATTGTTTAGCCACATTTGTAGGAGTGATGGTGCAATAAGCAAAACCGTACCTTAACCCACACCTGTCCCGCTCCAGCATAAACACCAGCCGAACCGGTCCTGTCTCCGAAGATCAACACGGCATAACCACCTGGACCGATCGCGGCTCCCATGGCTGGCCACGGATTGAATCTCGCCCAAATGCCTCAGAACCGGAGACTGCGATGCGTTCACCAGACATCCAAATGACATTGAGGAGCATGCCTCCATCTGTCTCACGAAGAAAACCATAGGGTACATCCAAGTCACGTGTTCGGAAAGGAAAATAAGTATAAACGGACCCATGCAAACGACTTGAGTGTTGCAGAACTTCTCTTCTCAACACTGGTGCTGTTTGATGGATGTTTGATGTGTTGTATCCAATTTGTTCATGTTCTTGTGTCTAGCACCAATCCAAAGTAGCATGGAGGCAGGCCTTCAAATCTTCAAATCTTCAAAGCTGCAATCGGATCCCTGGAATTTCTGGAAATAGCTTGGATGGATCCCTGGAGGATCCTGGAGACAGGCCCAAAGGAGCGACCTGCAACCCAATAGGCCTCCAACCTACTAGCCATGGCCTCCAACCAAACCGCGGTGCCCTTGTGTTGTTCTTTCTTCGATTCTTGTAACCGGGGCACCGCTATTGAGCATGACTGCATGATGGGGAGCGCTCCCCTTCCAAGCCAGAAAGGCAGATTCCGGAGATAAGGGGCCACTATAAGCGTTCTCGTAAATGTGGCCAGCCTCAGAGTAAGTCAGTGCCTTGCAAAGACTAAAAGCTTTTGTAGGTAACCTTGAACTTTCAGCTCTGACTCATACGTTTCAACAGGGGCGTCTTCTATAACTAACTTATCCTGTGAGTCAGGAACTGAAGGACCTGAGAGATGGCACCTAGGTGAATTTCCCACGGATTGAGGATTCATCTTTTGAGGCCAAGATCTAGAACTAGCTAGGGCCTCCCTTAAACATCGGCCACCGGTTTGACAGGTTCACACTTCCAGCTTTTCAGCAAATGCTTGAGGGATGCTAGAAAAACCTTTTGGGCTTGTCTCAGAAACTAGGGGAAACCTGCAGAATGATAGAAGGAACATGGAGCGAATCCCGATCCCCCTTGCTTGCGGAGTCTGACGCTCACACAACTTCCAAAGGCAAAGCAAACCCAAACCACTTGCATCCAGCCGTTTGTTTGATGTATGCTTTCGCAGTGTCCAATTCAAGCTGAAGGTCACCAAGAAAGAACAAGAAAGAGAACCTTGACAAAAACTCTTGCAGTGCAAATGGCATACTTAGTGTGTCCCCAGCACGAGGTGATTTCTTTGCCTTTGCTCCACATACAATCAGCTTTTGCATGATCGGCAGTGTAGCAGCATCCAGCCCACCACTCAGGTTGTTGGTTGGACCAAGAATGCATGTTGCAGTTCGGGATTCTGGTATTCTCACTCAAGTCCTTCACATGTGCAAAGGACACAGCCATCAAGGCTGGAGAGATCTCAATGCGTTGCAAGCCCTTCTGATGTCGATATTCATTGACCAAATCCAAGAGTTCCATGGAATCTAAGAAAACATCCATGTCATCCTTGGATTTGCTTGAGGAACCTGGAAAAAAAGAAAGGGGATTTAAGGGAAAATATCGATAATATAGGAACATAAACCATCACCTTAAGCCAAGCCAGGCATCGGTGTCAATGTCTTGAAATAAGTGAAGTGAGTCAGCATGAGCCTTCACGACCGGCAGCCTTGCCATTTGGATCATCAAAGGGCCCTTGGAAAAGGTTTTTTTTCGTCTTGGGCCTTTCACATGACTTGCCAGGCGCCGTTCCCGTGCTTTGCAGGCAAACATCGGCCACTTCGTGGCTTGCAGCAACAAGGTGTGAACATCGTGCTAAGCACAAGAACAGCAAACTCTGTTCCCACACGGCCAACTGCATCAAGATCGAATAAAACGTATGTGACCCGCCAACTGCCCGCATTGTTTGAGCAGTGGAGCCACGCTTGAGCCAAAGGATTTCAAAAACCTTCCACACATGGAGTACTCATGCCACAAGCTCTGTTCCCATCACACCTTCCCGCCCTCACCAGTTCACCAACTACAGCACACATACCAAAACATGAAATGCTTCTCGAGATTCTGCCGAATTCTCTTGTAGTGGTTGGTCCTTCAGCATGTTGGCAATGCTGTTCTGATTTGTATGAAACCAACGACGAAACAAAGAAACCATGTTCTCTTTGATGATGAAAAAAGATATGTTTCGCCTGCGAGCTGCAGGTGACAGGGTAGGTCAAGTATGAAACCCCCGCGTAACAAAGCGGTGCATCTTCCTGAGTGCCGCTCCTCGTGCCATGTTTCATCGCATGAAGCCTGCGCCAACGCTCCTCAGAACCTTAGAGCTTGGCACTTTGACCAATGTGATACACAGCCACGCTTCCATCTGGGCGAAGACCCACATGCGCCGTGGCACAGTTCGGTGTAAAGAAGACAACGCGTCGTCCCTGCATGACATTCTCATTCTCCTGGTCTTCCGCGGGGTCATCTTGGATCCCCAGAAGCGCTTTCAAGAGCAAATCAATCCTGAGTTTCACCGCGTGTTCCGCAAAAGAGAGAAAGAGAGAGAGAGAGAGACTCAAGAATTCTTCTCTTCATGCAGGCATAATACCACAAGTTAGACAAGGAAGAGAAGATTCAAAACACACACATAAATATAATATATATATATATTATATTTCTATATTCTATGTTTTAAAAAAAAAAAACGTAACTGATTAGTGTTTAGTCTTTAAATTGTTATTGTTAGTATTTGCTAGTGTTTCAGCCTTTGGAACCTCTGAGGCTCAAATGTCCATGGATCACCAGCACCACCCAGGCCGCAGACGCACCCGACGCACCCGGCGCACCAAGCTGTCGCAGCCATTGCACCAGACGCGCGCAGCGCTGGCGCGCCGCTGCGTCGCTCTCCCAAGTGCCTTGGTACCAGCCTCGATCACGGGCGCCTGGATTGGTGCACCGTGGTGAACGGCCGAGTTGGGTGGGTAGGGGAGCTGGGGAGTTGGAGCCGTTCCGCCTTTTGGGGTGTTGGGGGAGTTGGATGAAGGGACTGTGAGGGATGCCATCATGCGGTCCGCCAAAACCAGAGAGCCCAATCGAATATACCCCTGAAAAAGAAAAACATCCGTGGTCCGCAGCCTTGAAGAGCGCTGGTGTCAAAGTTGGGAACCTCTCTCTCAATCTCCAGCGCACTCATACATTCTCCAGGTCCTTCTCTCCGCCCTTCGCGCTCCAAATACACTCCACCCACCTCATAGAGCTCCGGATGCACCCGCACTTCCCAATCCCCCAACTTCAACTCCGCCGCCGTCTCCAAGGTGCGCCGAAAGGGTGACACGTACACCGTCCCCGTCGCGCTCGGCAGCCGCGCCCTCTGCGCCTCGCCGCGGCCCGTGGCCGTCAGCGGCGGATCGCTGCGCCGCTCGCGCAGCC
>CAXAMN010005435.1:154379-171976 GCA_963970005.1 Durusdinium trenchii | reverse complement strand
GCTACGGCACGGTGTGTCAATCCCGCCATGAGGGGGTTGTTGGTGCTTTCACCGTGCCGTAGCAGCAAGACATGCAACTCACCGGTCAAAGAGACCGCCGAGCCCGCCATGGGTAAAGGGGAAAGGGCTGGTGCGGCTGGTGAGATGGTGTCTTGAATGAGAGCAGGCAGCAGGTGTATTTAAGTCTTGGTTCTGATAGGACATTATAGGAGATGGGATCTGAGTCTGCTTCTGGGTGGAAATGATCGCATGAAGCACATCGGCACGGAGGCCCTCTCATGGGTCTGAAGCATTCGCCTCTGCAGTTGATTAGGTCGTGACCAGCTTGACAGTTGCGATAACTTTAAAATGACACGATTGACATACCGCGCCGCATCTCGCGACATGCTCTGTTTGTGTGCATCTTCTGAAAAGCTTTGAGCATCATTTCATCAAAAGTTTAATCTCTCTCCAGGTACAGTATATGCTTTCTCGAGTCTGGAGTCTGAGTACTTGATTCCGACCTTCTCCCACTCTTAACCTCCGCTTGGTTCGATTTCTACAAGCTCCAACCTCAAACGCAAACAGAGCTTTTACACACCTGGGATATTCTGCAATAATACAATATATAATACTATAATTAATTACAATATAAATAGAACATGATTTATATATGATGATTTATGCATTCATTCACCTGGACAAGCTATGAACGGGTCAATCTTGAAGTCAGCTACAAGAGACATGGGCTTAGTGTCCGTGTGCCTGATTCCTTGGTTCACCAAGCACCACCGAAGAGAAGATCTCCAGGTCCATCTATTTTCTTTCTGGGTTCATTAATGGTCAACACTGAGACATGTACAGTCATTGGGTCTGTCCATCAAGACTGGGACATCCCAACCTCTGAAACCAGTGGCTGGCGCGGCTCTTACAGAATATCGAACAAGCAAGCTGGAAGGCCGAATTCGCTCGGGCACCCGAAACTGGTCTTCCATTTGTTTTGACATCTCCCAGGGTCCCAAAGCTTTTTGAATATTCGCTTGCAGCTGCTTTTGCTCTTCGTACCAAACAGCAGCTTGCTTTGCAGGCTCTTCGTCCACAAAGGAGTCGGCAGCAACATGCAGCTCCAACAACATGTACATTGATGAACAAGATTCTCCCCATTATGGTTGATTGTCATTCCTTTTAATCCAAGAACCGTACTGTGTGTTTCAAGCGACTTCAATGGTAGTTTTGAGTGTATGGTGTCATTTTTTTAAAACCCAGAAAAGAACAAAGGCCCCTGAAACCATAATAAGAATCCCCCTAAAAAACTCTCGCTTTGACCCACTCGCTTTGACCCTCCTTCGCAACAGAAGAAGCAACCACCCCGGATCGCCTGACGTGCCGGAGCGGCCACCCCGGATCTCCAAGGTGAGGTTGCGTGAGTCCAAATAGACCTCAGAACCAACCCACCCACAGGTTCCGTGAGCACCGTCCACAGCCCGCATGGGTGGGAAAGGGGGGTCTAAGATATATGTACCAGTAGTGGTACTCTTGGCAAGAGAAGGGAAGATAGAATATATGTGAAACATATTGAAATATGATAGATCTATCGAATAGATTAGGTAGTTCGTCCCAATCCGTTTGAGCCCTCAGCCTTCCCTGCCTTCTTTCAGCTGCTCCCATTGGGCCCCAGCAAAGCGCTCATAGGGTTTTCCATTCGTGCCCACTTTGGTGCAACGAATGCCATCCTGCCAGTCAAGGCAAGATCGGCTAGCCAGCTGGTTGCAAGACGTAGACGAGAGTACTGAGAGTACTGAGGAGGGTGCGCAAATTCGTGCAGGTTGGGCTAGAGACCTTTTGAATCCTTTTGATGTCCTGCTTCACGGACGCTCCTGTTTTTGAGGGATTTGAGATCTCCACTTCCAACAAGACTCCAAAACCAAAGAAACGATACGGATCAAAAACGACGTAAGTCATCGCCCACGTCCACCGCGCCTTCCCTAGACGTGCCAGCTCTTGTTCATACCAGGTGTCACCTCTCTTCGACAGGTCCTGCGCCGGTTCGCGTCAGCGAAATGACGGTGGCGTCTCGTTCGGTGGCGTCTCTCGTCTTCGACCCACAACGCACTTGTTTCTATTAGCAAACATTGTTACTTACTATAGTAAGGCACTTGTTACTAGAAGCGATGCACTTGTTCCTAGTAGTGAACATTGTTTCATTTCGAGAAGCCAAAGTGACTTTGGGAGATCCTGAAGGCTTCGGATGGTCGACTCTGGCTAGAGGCAGAAATCAAGCACAAGGATGAGGCACCAGCAAGGCAATGTGAGTCTTTGTTTCACTGTGAAACAATGTGTGGAGTAATGTGCATGTTCGTGGCACCAAGAGCCCTCTACTTGTTGAAGTGATTCAAGAGCAAAGAACAGACTCACACAAAGTTCAACAAGAATGTCGCAATGACCGCGAAATGCCCACCGTCCCTCTTCACCATCGCCCAAATGACTTCTTCATGCAACCGACTCGGAGTGGCTTCGCGAGTCGAGTCATGCACCTGACCCAGCATGCTCGTGCCCGGAGGGATCTGGCGGCCAACATCGAAACAAGACACGCGAAACACGCACGGTCCACGCACAGTTCATCAGGACGATTCGACCCAGACAATCCATGGGGCATATTTTACATACATGGGCCGGTGGTTTCAGTGAGTCAATGTCGGCAGTCATATGGCAGTCCCATGCATTGTTGGGGTTTTGAACGGTTTTGGTCTCCTCGGTGACTCCCAGTGGCGTTCTTGAAGATGAGTTGATACAGTGACGTTCTACAGACGGCTGATGCGTGTTGATGGTTCTATTTTGATTGTTTGTTTTCCTTCTGAGGGTCAGAGGGAGACGTTTGTGACATGAACACCCAGCGGTAGACAGCTGTTCCTCTCTGAGAGTAGGTAGATGGTATCAGCATCCTGGCGCCAATGATTGGCTACGAACGGAGCAATCTGACGCTACGGACGTAGCTCCTGGCCTTACTACGAACGGAGCGATCGGACGCTACGAACGGGGCTCAAACGGCATCACTACGAACGGAGCAAGAACGAAAGATGGGAATCACAATCTTGGGACCCTGACCCTTACTCCTCGGCAGGGACTCTCTTTATATGGCTGTATCTTCCTTGGTAGGACTTCATGTCCATGTATTGCCTGTGGTCTTTCAAATTGGATCTGCCGAAGACAAAGAATAACAAAACGACATGTTGAGCTTCTTGTGGGCAAAGCGTGAGAAGCAAAAGCCAAAGGTTCCCACGCAAAGTCTCATTGATCCTAAAACCACGTACATGGCTTCAGTGGTCACAAACATGTGTCGAAAGTCAATTAGTCCAACTAGTCCAAGCTATTCCAAATCTTCAAAGAAAGACCAAGCCGACTCTCTCTCTCTCTCTCTCGTGTGGCTTGGAGCCTCATCAGTCCCCACGGTTTTTCGCCCAGGGCCTCCACAATGTGCTTCTGCTTGCTGCCAAACAACCGAGACCTGGTGGGCACGTGTTGGTGGAATTTGCCGTAGACATGGGGACTTTTAATTCTTGTTTCTAATAGCTTCTTGTTACTACTAGTAAGGCACTTGTTACTAGTAGCGATGCACTTGTTACTAGTAGCTTATTGTTTCTAATAGCTTCTTGTTACTAGTAGTAAGCTCCGTTCGTAGCGTCCTTGCTCCTAGTAAGGCCAGGAGCCCCGATCGTAGCGATGCCCTTGCTCCTAGTAGCGTTCCAAAGTGCCAACGGAGACATGGAGACATCACAGGAGATCATGGATCTCACATGGTTGCCTACCTTTGGGCCATCCTGCTTCCCTTGGTGCCATGAATGGAGCCCGTCGCCCAGATTGGAAGTCACATGTTCTCCTTAGAACTGCATACCCAAACGCCAGCTCATTGTCGACAAATACCCAGCCATGTGAAACCTTCGATGAAACCACATTGCGAATCACAACCGAATGGTCTGCCTACCGTCAGCAATATATTGACACAAACCATAGGAGCTACCTAGCGGTGCACTTGCACAGGTGGCCGCAAGATTGGGTAAGTGTCTGGATCGAAGAGAGCCCGTTGAGTGATAGCGACGCACGCTAAGAAACCTGCATCAAAGTGTTGAAAGACTTGTTGAAAGCTTGGAAAGGAGGTTCTTCCGGTGTAGATCAGCTTCCCTCCATCCAGGATCTGTGGATCTGGGTTTCAATCTTTGGCTGGCATGAGAAGGACCCGCCAGAGCTCCTTCTTTGCAAGCACCCACGTCTACAACCTGTTAAGAGCGCCAGTTGGAAACAGGCTCCAAATGGAAACCGATCTAGAACACCTCCCTGATCGGTTGATTCTTTCAATTCTGTCGGGTCAACGCCAAAATCCGCGTTGCATATCTGCACCACGACCCAACCCGTGGATCACGGACGATCTGAGTGACCGCTTATACATAAACACAATCTGATCACTGAAGTTCAGGGAAGTTCGCTTAAGTTCCGACAGTTCTTGGTGCACCACTGAAGTGGTTCACTCAATTACAGTAGCTACTAAGTTCAGGTGCACCTTGTAGCTCGGCACTTGGTTCCCCACCGCTTCGAGCGCAACAAGCGCCCGTCACTCGCAGGGCTCCCAGGGCTCCCCCGCATGAGGCCCTTCTTTTGAGCTGGGTAGCCACCCTCAGTGAAGCGAACGAGGGCAGCAGGCCCACTCTCCGGTGCCCTATACCTACCGGGCCATCCCACCAATTATTCAACGGTTCGTTTAATATCGTATTACAAATGACCAAACTGACTAATATGCCATGTCGTTCATCACCAAAAATGATGACCAAACTGAACCAGGAAGATCTGTCCGAAAACTCTGCTCCACTACAGGAAGTCCTGTAGTTCTCTGTCGGCTTGCAAGCGAGAAGAGTGAACCGAACCAGCAACCTGCTCGGGGCCCTGAAGCGCTTCGGAGAAGAGCAGTTGTCAGGTTCTCCGATGACCAAAGGTTCAGCATCCAACTCTGTGTCTAGCCGCCTCATCTCGCCCCTCTTTGGTCCTCTTGAAAAGAACCAGTCTGTCCTGTCACAGACTGCTGCTAGATGCATGCGATGGCACTTGCGCCTGCATCCAGGCTGTACTCAGTTGGGGTCGATCCGGCTTGAAATGCAGCTTTCAGGCCACCAAGCCTGGACCCAGGATGGGGGAGAGCTACCCAAAAAGAGACCTCACTGTCCATCTTAAATGGGGAGTCTGAAAATACTGTCTACGACTCTCACTCATCTTCACTGCTCGTGAGCTTTTCTGCCAATGATCCTTCAGGGACAACACTGGTTCCACTACTGCTCATGAGCTTCCAGCGCTGGAGGGTGTCAGTGACTCTCAGTGACTCATGCGGGACTTCTTCACTGGACGAGTCCATTCTCTGCTCAAACACGACTTCTTCATCACCTGTTTGTCCGAAAATAGATCTTGTGTTACCAAACATGTTCCTTGCTTCATTGCTGATGGCTTTTGGAGAAGAGGAACTTTGTAGCAACTAGAATTGTGAGTAATTATCCTGGTGTTTCTTTGTCACTCTTCTCCTCACTCTTTCTTCACTTCTCCTGCGACCTTTGGATTGTATTCGTATTTCTCGTACTCGAAGAAAATTATCCTGGCGAAGTGCGGGCTGCTTGTCTATTCAGCGTATTCATCTCATACTTTATGAGCATGTTTCGAGACAAGTGGATGGTCAACGTCAGAGTATCTAGGAATATTGTTAACTGAACACAGATGCTATTACAGCAATAAGACCAAGAACTTGAAGGACAGAACACAACAACCAACAGCATCAACCAACTCCTCTTCAGAAACAGCGGAACATATTGGTAGCCAATCATGGGGATCAGGATCGAAGTGCTCTCCCGATATTTGCCATATTCATCCTGATCACCGTCGGAACACCCGGCGCACCAGTCTGATAGTCTCGTGGCATGCGACGTTTAGTCTGATAGTCTCGTAGTTTCAAGGCCCAAGTTGCAGGACATTGGTCGTAGTATCGCTTCAAGTTCTTCCCTTCAGCGTTGTAAATGCCAGTGGGTTTCAGGTGAAGCAAAATCAGCATGGTGAAAATTGGAGAGATGGCGCAGGCCCACCAGAGAGGATCAAGGTAACCTGCCCAGAGAGCTGCGATCAGCAAAACAATGACCAGAACTGGCAAACAAAAAATAGTGCATACTACGGGAGTACGGGACAACAGGAGTCTACAAGTGTGACTGTGCCGGCTGTCTCTGTCTTTCCTATACTATAGATCAGTAGATCCACTTCACTTGGAAACGTGCTCCACCTCTTGCAGCTTCCGAGCTATGATACGCCAACGCCCAAGCAAACCACCACTGAAAGATCTCTCCGAAATAGTTCGGATGCCTCGGGTGGCGGATCGGCCGGTGACGCGGAGTCGCATGAGAGCGACGAGGCCCGGTCGAGAACCATGGAGTCGTCGGATGGAGCGATGGTCGTCCGAACCTGAAGTCGGCACCTGGCCGCCTCGATGAGGTGGTCTAGTGACATTTGAGTGCCAGGGGAGAGTTCTGAAACGTCTCGGAATGAACACTAAGACATCTACAAAGCCCTCAATCTGCTCGATTGTAAGGCTTACGTCGCACGGTTTTGCGCAATCGTGGCAAAAACAGGATTCACCCGACTGGGCAATGGATATCAGGAAGTCTTCAGGATAGGGTCAGGGTCAGATCATCTTAAAGGGCAAGTAAAGCAAGTACACACTCTCACTCACATGGAAACACATCTCTGGGGCTCCCGGATATATTAGACTTGAGGAAAGGAGGGCCTATCTTGAGAAAAGGGGTCTGTCCAGGACCATCTTCAGAACGGGTTTCCACTCCCACTCCCTTCCAGCCCATCCTCCCGAGCCCTCCAGCTCATCTGTCTTTAAGTGAACTCTTCCATTCAGCCGAATCAATGAGGTCAAGCTGATCCAGCCACAACCAAATTAGGTCAAGCTGCTTCATTGCCATCCATTGGCACTTGCCCTGATTTTTTCTTGTCTCCAATTTAGGATTCTTGAATCATCAAGGGCTGTCCCTTCAAAAATTGCAATTCCAAAGAGAGCTGGTTTGGAAAAAACATATCCTCAGAGTGCACTTGGATGGCATCTGGCAACCCTGGGAAGACGACTTTCCTCTACAAAGATTTATCTCTGGTCTATCTCATTACCATGGCCAGGTTGCAGGCCTTTCACTATATGACGTGATAATTATTGTCTACCGGACTGTTACAGAAAAAGAATACAGACCCAACATCTATCATGTTCCACTTCCGTTCCATCCGCGTTCCGCCCAGGCGCCGCGAGAAGCCCCAAAGCCCTTCCTGGCAGAAGCCCCCGGGACGGCCTCGCCAGTCACAACGAGTCGACGGCCTACGAGACCTGGGGTGCCCAGATGCTCCGTTCACTCTGCCTGTCCGGGTCCCGGGTTCAACCGGATTTTCAGGGCCTGGCTCCTATTTATATAGAAGGGTCGATGAGAGTCTGAGTGGGACAAGTTCTGCAAGTTGTCCAAAGAGATATCTGGCCTTTCTTCACCCAGAGAGCCTTCCTTGGCAACATATGGCACCCGCACACGGCTCACAAGCATCGGCGAAGCTTCAAAGTGTTGTGTTAAGTCCGTTAAGCCAAGACTCTGGATATCTGCCAAGATCTCTGTCCCAACACACAGGGCAAAGCACAGCATGAACACGATGTCGATGAAGTCCAGTGGTGATGACTTGTTCGAAGAATTAATGAATATGACTGCAAACGATGGGGGCAAGCGTGGTAAACCACAGATTTTTGCCAAACCGGCCGACTTTCGAGGAGAACAAAAACCGGCGCATGACCTTCGATAGATTGCACATTACGGCTGAGATTCCTTCTCGCAACAGCTATGGGATGCTTGAAAAAATGGTGTTTGACTCTTGATTGCTTGATATTCACAGCCAGCCTGGCATAGAAATGAGCATCACCCACATCCCCTGCACTATCCAGGCTTTCATAAAAGATATGAATTTGCCCTTGATATCGTCCTCAGTGACAGAAGCAGGCATACCAAAGCAGTCATCCAAGAACACAAAGGTCGGCCAAAAAGCACATAGAAACTTCACCAAAACCTTCAGTGTGGCCCACCACACGAGTCAAGAGATGTGCTCGTGTCAACGTCTGTCTCGTTCCTCAAACCATCCTTGCAAAGGGTCGAAGCGTGCGTCACCCTTGCGCTCATGAGCACGCCATGCCAAGAAGAGCAACAGCCAACCCCTGCAGATGTCGAACGATGTCTGAGGTCCACCCGGGTTTTGGATTCTCCGCTTCGTGGAACATCTATTCAGTCGATGGTTGCACAAAGAATCACTCACCATGGCCGACGGACAAACTTTTCACAATGGTTATCAGGATTGAGTGATTGAGTCAATGCGATAACTTGAACTCAGATGTGGAAGGCATGCAGCATTCTCAAATCAAAAACAGGTGTCCTGGAGCACACGAACAAGACTGTTGTGCAGATCTTCCGCAAGTCCAATGTGCTGCTGCTGGCAGACCTGGGAAAACGACTGGCACTCTGTGAGATGGCTGAGGTGTGTCTGCCATCCTTCTGGTGTGATGACCAACGGCTGGGGGAAAGACCAAAAGGCCAAAGCCAGGAAGTTAACCCCTCCAAGGATATCGTAGAATGTCTCGGTCTGGAGGGCATAGGCCACAAGGAATCCTGAACAGAGCGCGCGAGAACTGGGACAGCGGAGCCTTGTTTGCTGTTTGGCACAGTGAGGGTACTCATAACCATCTTCACAGATGCAATCATGTGTGTAGGTGTAATGCAGTGCAAAACGGCCCAATGCAAAGTTAAAGTGATATAAATGGTAATACTGTGTTGTGTGTGTGCATAAACGTTGTTCAGTTGTTTATTGTCATCCGGACACTAAGTTGTCTATTAATCTCTGCAGTAGAATCATGGTCTTCCAATGCATATATACCTATATAATGAAACATAATCATACATTGCATTTTTGCACCAAGACGGCCTCCTCCCTGGATGAGGGCAGTGATTGCCACAGAGATTGCATAGACAAGCTGCTGCGACATGGCGGAGACAAAGGATGCTGTACACAAAGTAGGAATATACAGGTCGTATGTGACTTGATGCTGAATACACAGGTGATGAAACAAAAAAGGAACGTGGAACATTATGATTGCACAAATTCTTTGAACAACAGCCCTTCGCAACGGATGTGATTGTCATTCAGCTATATATATATATCATTACATATCCATTCGTTCAAGCAAAGCACGTGTTCTTCTGGTTCCAATTCACGGAAAAGGTGGTTATAGGTGGTTTATGGCTTGAGAGCCGAAAAAACTGCAGGGGACAAGCCCTTTCACAGCAGCTTGGAGGAAGATCTGGGAGGGGCAGGTGTCCAAGAACATATGCCAGTGCGAAGAGGTCCAAGTTGGAGTTAGCTTCATTTCAGGTCAAAAAGCGGGGTGTGCGTTCGCGCTCCAGAACCATCTTCTCATCTGAAACCCTCTTCAGCCTCACCAGCCGAGGCCAAAGGTGGCGACCGAGGGAACGAGTCATTTGGGCACCCGAGCTGCTGTAGCCACCGTCTCATCGGCAGTGCCTGGTGCGGCAATCGAAGTTCAGACTGCGCGTTCTGAATAAGTCTCTCATGTTGCATGTTTCGTATTGCAAAGACAAGTCACACACACACAACACGGGTTGTCTTTGTTTGTGTCTCCTTTCGGCTCTCCCCCTAAAACTTGTGTGCCCTCTCTTTCTTTTCCTCGCTCCTCTGACAGAAATGCATCATTTGTGGAAGCTCTTCTAGGGTCAAATCCGGCCATGGGCCAATTTGTACACTCTGCTTACTTCAACTTCAGCCCGTCTTTTAAGCCCCACACTGGAGAAAAATTACACCAGCATAGACCCAGATAGCTAGGCAGAATCCCACGACCTGTTGACATGCGACTGGCTGGAACAAGAATGTACGCAGCCTGCACAGCCGGCTTACGGCACCTCCGCAGCGCGCGCAATCAGCTGACACCAGCACCGGTGCGCTTTGCCAGCTGACAACACCGGCAGCGGCGCCAGCGCCCGACCAGCGCCGCCGCCCGTCCGCGCGCTCAGCCAGCTCACAGCACCAGCACCCAGGACCACAGCACCAGCACCGACACCCTTTCGAAAGCGCGCGCAGCCAGCTCATTCTTATTTACAGCAAGAACCCCATAGCTATCCCTTAGGGAATAACAACGTATGATCTGGCACGTATAAGTTTATGCGCACAAAAGTATGCGCACAAAGAGCAAAGCCCATAAGTGTCATTGGCCCAAGGCTAGGCAGTATCCAGCGCCACTGTTGACTTTGTAGCATGCTTGAAGCAACGACCTGCAGAACGATAAGGCCGTATGATCTTGCGCGTACAAGTTTACGCGCACAAAAGTATGCGCACAAACGGCAAAGCCCGTAGTATCCAGCACGACTACTGTGTGTGTAGCATGCGGAAACATGCTGAAACAATGGTCGGTTGCGCATAGAACATTATACGTACAAAAGTATGCACGCAAACAGAACAGCCCTTGACACAGCTGTCGGCGAAGACAGAACCTGAAGAGTGTAAATACTCCACAGCGCTAATAGACAAAGAACGCTCAAGCGACAACACCGTATGATGTTGCGTGCATAAGTTCATGCGGCCCATGACTGCTGGCACTTCATTGTCAGAAGCGGTGCTTGGTCGCCCTTCACTGCGCAAGCGGCGGTTTGTTACCTCTCACTGTCAGACCACGCGCAATGCCAGCACCCAGCACCGGCGCCCAGCCTCCACCACGCGCACTGCCAGCTCACAGCACCGGCACCCGAGCCCGCTGTCTCTACCAACCGGCACCGTGTCTCCAGCACCAGCACCACAGCCCGCACCAGCACCCGGCACCGGCACCCAGCAGTGGCACGTTGTTTCCACCACGCGCACAGCCAGCTCAAAGCACCAGCACCGTCACCCGGCACCCGGCACCCGGCACCAGCACCGCGTGCACAGCCAGCTCACAGCACCAGCACCAGCACCGGCACCCGGCACCCGGCACCCAGCACCAGCACCGGCGCCAGCAACCTGTCTCCACCGCGTACCAGCACCAGCACCAGCACGGGCACCCAGCACCAGCAACCTGTCTCGAAAGCCCACACGGGCAACTCATTGTTATTTGAAGTAAGAACCCCATAGCTGCGCTATCTGGGGAACAAGCATGCAAACCACACCACACTCGGACAAGAGTCCATGAGTTCTTTCATCTCAACTTGTCCAGAACTCCTTCCTCTCTCAGCACAAAAGGTTCAATCCTTCACGGAAAAACCCATCGAACACAAAAGAGTTCGGGTGTCAAATGCCCACTTCTCTCGCGACATCTCTCTTCACATCAAAGAGTCGAGTGTGGTGTGTCTCGATGACCAGATTGAGTAGGTTACCTCCACTTGGAGGTCAACACAATTGATTGTTGAAAAACCGGCCTTCAACCTATATGTTCTCCTGCCCCCCCAAACCAGAACGGAGAATCCAGTCAAACCTTTTTCATCCAAAGTTGCTTTGGAAACTCCTCTGATTTGTGATTCTCCACATGACCTGCCCACAGTCCACACGTGAAATCAACGGGGGTCTGCCTCCTTGTGAGACTAACTCCTGGCATTTCGACTGCTCGCGGTCGCCACGAAATCAGTCGAAATTGGGATGCCACATGGATGCCACAAGAGGGCGCTTTTCGGGCCACACATCTTCCTAGGTTGAATCCGAGTCAGGAAACCCCACAAAGGTTCAGTCAGGAGACCTGAACAAAGGTCGTTTCCTCCGGCGCTTTTGGTGTGAAAACCTCTCCACAAACCAGACCGTTGTCGTCGGAAGCGCACATCAAATCCCTATACCAGGACCCTCCAACAGGCTGTTTGGAGACCCTAACAGGTGGTTTCTGGGCACCTGTTGTCACCAGGAAGCACCTGTTGCAGTCAGACCCCAAAACAGACCATGAAACATCTCAGAAGTCCTACAGGCCATGGTGAAAGGTACGCCGGATGTGTCCAACACATGGTTTCCCCCATGGAACTCCGTAGGCGCGGCACGGCTTAGGTGTGCCTCGGTGTGCCTGGCATCCATTCGCCAATAACCGTTTGGAAGAACTGATAAACATCAAAGTTGTATCCAACCTCATTCTAACTCTGGCATTGACAACGTAGTTCTGATCAGAAAGTGGTAGCCAAAATAGTGCATCAAACAGGCAAATCCCAATGGAACTCCTCAACCAATGAAAAGGTTTACAAAGAAATGTGGCAACCTTAAGTACGTGGTAGATGAATGACATGAAGCAGTCAAATCCCAGTGGAACTCCACACCCACGCAAACCCCTGCAAGCCCCTCTGTATGGCGCAAGCCTTTTCTCACCACGAGACCGACCGGTTGACCTACCTGGTGCTCCGTCCTTTGCGACCCTTGTTGGACTGGTCGGGCCTCACATGGTGGGAGGAAAAGCCCATCCCCACCCATCCCACTCCATGAAACTGGCATATTTAGCTAGATTGGGTGGTTGACCCGGGGTCAATGTATGTAACTATGCCAGTCCCGAGTGGGGATGGACATGTTTGGGCCGGCGCCCTGCGTCCTCTCTTCCCACTCATCGAGCCTCCTCGACGCCGACTTCCTCCGCTTCGCCTCGGCGTGTGGGAAAGGCGAGTCACGGACGGGAAAGGATCCGGGCCGGGGGCATCCGGCTTCCCCGGCGCGTAAGGACATTTGGGTTGAAAAAACAAGGTTGGTCGCCTGATTGGCACAAGCATACTACTGGAGTGCTTGTGAACTACTGCACGAGGTGGCGGGACCACTCGTTCAATTCACACTTGGAACATCAACCATGCAGTAGCTAGCTGCGGACACGTCGCCAAGATGGTTGCGAAAGGTGTGCTTAGTGATCACATGTGATCGCCAAGTGCTGACTGGACCAGCATTTAGACCACAGAGTGTCTCTTCCAGCTGAACAGCAGGACTCTTGAATATTTGACGCAACAGGAAGGAAAACATACCAGATTCATGCTATCTCATGGCCAGATCCCAGAAGATCCCAGAAGCCATCCCAAAGCATCTGGCCACTCTAAGGCTGTTGCGTGTGGATGGCGATGTGGTGCTGGTCTTCCGTTCTGCGGCGCGGGCAGGACGAACAGTTCGGTTGCAGACCTGAGGAGCAAACACCCAAAACTGCTTAAGAAGGTGGAGCCGAAGAAACCTTGGTAGATTCGTTGAACACCTCCCCAAAAAAAAATATACGATGTCCTCTACAGCAACCACCGTTGGAACATTTTTGCATTCGCTGACTTGAAAGGATCAGTCACGTTTCCCCTCACCAGACCATATCGGTATGCCGCGGTGACCAAGTACCACAAAGTGCTGGGCGGCAAAGGCTTGAATCTTTATGCCGGCCCACTCTGCAGGCATATCTATGCGGAGATCTTTAGGTCATGACGTTGTCACACGGAAATCACACCCAAAAAATAAGCCCGAAACTGTAAACCAGCGGTTGCAAGTTGCACGGTGCCCACCTTAGTCTTCTGGGAAGTGGGAAGCCACGCAAAAAGGAAGAATGTCCTTCGCCCCATGTGTGAAGTGCTACAGAAAGGACGCAATACGCCGCTGCCTTTCGGTGTTGACTTGGCCTGGCGACGTGGCGCCATGGACGACCAAGTCCTCTGTGTGTCTGAGAGCGACGCTCTCACTTGTCATGTTACACCATCCATACTAGTCATGATCATCTTTTTCATGTCTTTTGTTCATCCTCTGGACGCGTAAACAAAAACCTCACTCCCCTTTTTCAGTGTCTGCCTCTTACATCCCGTCAGCTAGCTTCATTGGGTCTCGTGATGCGTTGTGTCTCCGACCGTCGTTTTCGGTCGTCAGCCACTGCGGTGAAGGGCGCGAAAAGGATTGGGAAGACTGGGACATCCAGAGTCAGACGGGCACCCAACACAAGAAAAGTCAATAAAAGCAAACCCACCAACACAAGACTGGCACCAGCCAAGCTGTTTCTAGAGGTGGACACGTCTTCCAGCTCCATGTTACATGTTTTCTTGGTTTCGTCTCAGGCCTCAGGTTTTGGTGTTTTCTTTTTTACCAGAAAACGTTCCATGGGGCGTTCCAACAAAGGGGCCGCAACCCAATGAGACCTGCATCTTCATCAAGAGCTCCATGTCATTCTTGTGGCGATCGCCGTGCGGCGCGGTGGAGGCTTCCTGCACCGCGCCACAGGGGACCCATCGGACTCCCAAGGAGATGGTGGAGATGTTAGGGGTCACGCATAGGAAAACAGTGTGGGAGGAGGATGGTTTTGGGGAACTGGAGAGGACAGCGCTGACAGGCTGACAGGACAACACTGCGTGCTTTTTGGGGGTTCCCACAGTTGTAACCTTCATGTAGTATTTCGTGTATATGTTTGTTCCACATTTTGTTTGGATCCAACTTCTGCAAATCATCTGTATCAATTCTACCAGAGACCTCAGCGCCATGATGTTCCAGCATCGAACGAAGGCAGACTGGAACCGAGCAATGGCCTCCAACCTAGAAGCAATAGCCTCCAAGGTAGACTGCCTTAAGAACCCCGAAAACATGGCCATCTGTCGCGCATGAATGGCTCATGGGGGGTTTCCTCGACCGGTCGAAGCCCGGGCTCCGCTGAGCGTCCCCACGTCCGAGTCATCGCCCGAATCCTCAGCTTCCGTCGTTTCAAAAACGGTTTCTTTTG
Organism: Durusdinium trenchii; assembly: GCA_963970005.1. Taxonomy (NCBI): domain Eukaryota; class Dinophyceae; order Suessiales; family Symbiodiniaceae; genus Durusdinium; species Durusdinium trenchii. Next base: position 157,227 of record CAXAMN010005435.1, on the reverse strand, counting down.
GGGTGTCTTTTGAGGCTCTTGGAAGATGGTTTCCACACATTCTGGCAGATCTTGTCCGCCTGGCGCTGATTGTAGTGAAATGTGTTATCCATTGTTCTTCTATAGATTTGATCAATTAGTATCTATCCTCCAATGCTCACCTCCTTCTGAAAACAAGTGTTTGCGGATTGGTGACTCACTACCTTTAATGTGGCTCTTCATGGTCGGGCATGCATGTTTATCAGGTGAGACGAGTGCAAGACCATTTCTGCTGTGTCAAGTCACTGCCTTTGCCCATCTTGAGATCTTTACGGGTTCCTTGAAATAATATATATTAGTAAAATCATATAATATGTACTATAAAATAAAGGAGCATGTAATTATATATAAATATATATAACGTATATACTATGAGTCTATAACAATGGATTACCAACCCACAGAACTGCTGAGATCTCATTCATCCGATTCTGAGCAGTTGCTCACACCAACTTGGGGAACACGGTAGAAACAACAGCTCGGAAGACTGGTTTGGGTGGTCTCGAGATCTGCCTGACTGGACATCAGAGTGGATCCAGTCCCCAAGACCGCAAACAAGAAGTGCCAAGCAGTGAGCTTGGACAAGGAGCATCTCGGGACATGAGAAAATGAATGAGAATAGATGTTTTTGTTTTCCCGTCTAGGGAAAAGAACCGCCATTTTAAGCACGTTGCTCATCTACAATCTTGCACTTACCTGAAGCGGGTAGTGGAGGTGTTCCACGCAAAGGAAACGGAAAAACATCGCCTTTCTCACATTTCGGCCACATTTCGCCTCATCTTTGATTCCACCGGTACCGATGTTGCTTGAGAAACCGGCATGCGAACGCCTCTCAAGAATTTCTAATTGATGGCTGCAACATGTTGCAACAAATCAAACATGGACAACAAAGTACAGGTCCTATCAGATCTATAGATATATCATGATGTTATCTCATGTTCCACGATGTGGTTCTACGTGCTTCACTTCCCTCAAAACCTCTTCGATCGACTCGTCCCGGGTGCCCCAGGCGTTCGGAAGACTTTCATCCGTCTCGTCCTGAAGCGTCGGACGCCAACGGACCGGACTCGGACCGGACTCGTCGTCCCTGCCTACCTCCCGCCTTTTCGTTGCGGAAGCTTGGAACCTCAAAGGGAAAAAACGATATCAACATTGTAACTACATCTTTTCCCTGTTTCTACAGGGGGATTCACCCTTGTTTGATGCTTTTATCCAACATATGGCCCTCAAGCAAAACCAGGTTTTGGGGGAAACGACTTAGCCCATCTTTATGATATCTTTATGGAGTGGTACATCTCCAAAGAATGAGGCTGACATTGAGGTGCCTCAAAAACTGGTCCTTGGTGTACCACTTGGTGTACCACTTGGTGTACCACTTGGTGTACCACTTGGTGTACCAGGTGACATCATTCGGGGTCCACGTTCAACATCGTTCAACTGGTCCGGTGCCTGTCACTATGGTCCACGTCCTCGAGGTACTCCCTCCAAGACTCATCGTGCGCATCCTGGCAGCTGAGTGATTCAAGAGAAGCGCTTCGTTTCACTTCATTCAAGTGGCTGCCAGTGGCCCTGTCAAGTGGCTGACATCAAGCTACACTCATGCATCACCACTCATATTGCACTACGACCACCTGATGGCAACTACTCTCCCAAATCTCCCAGACATAATGATTCCCTGTGATTCACTTCAAGGCTGAATCGCTTCACTGCACCTGACGCTTGAACCCTCCTGGCCACATTGTAAAGGAACGAAACGGATAAAAAGAGAACGGAACAGGTCTGGAGGGAAATCGGCAACATCAGAGATCTCTTCGAGCTCCTGAGTTCTTTTGGGCGGATGACTTTGATGCCAGTTTTGCGGCTCTCGAGTGGTCTTCATCTTGTCCCAAGAGGAGACTCAAGGCTAAAGCAGGGTCTCTCGTGCTGCTTGGACTTAGTGCAACGAAAGAGAAGACCATTATGGGGATCTTCCCAACACTGCACATTGCTTGATCACCATTCGAGAATGCCTAACACCAGCATGCCCGAAAGCATCCGAAAACCTAAAAACCAATCTGATCTTGCCACCAGCTCTTTCTTTCTTCCCTGGTTATCTTCACGTTTTCGGGGGGGGCCTCAGTTCTACGTCCCACCACTCGCCCGATCCACCTCTTCATGTTCCTCGGCCACGGCCGCGGCCGGCTCCGCCGCTGGCGGGGCGCCGGCGGCGGCGCCTGCGGTTCCCAAACACGTGAAGAGGTGTGTTCTATAGGAATCATCCCATCAAGTCAGTGCATGTGCATGTGCAACCCGTTATAATCTTCACAAGTTGGCTCGCCCTTAGGCTCTTAGAATTTGACACTCCGAATCTGCTTCTCTTCCGTCTTGACCAGAAAACCATCGAAAGTCAGGTGCTTTTTGCAGGCAAAGGGCAAGTTCAAAACCTAGTCCAAGTTGCCCAGAAGGCTCTCTCCGCTTCCTTTTGAACCTCTGCCTTCCTGGTCTTTTCGGCACCCGGAAATGGATTCCGAACAAGTCAAAACCAAGAGTCCAAGCGGTATGTCTCGTGTTCCTCGTTTTCGCGTTTTGTCTCATAGGTTTTCCATGTCGGTTGCGGTTCAGGATTCACCGTTTCACCTGGTGCGCCACTGGGCAGTGCTGTGGGTGCCGAGGGCGGCGCAGGGCCTCGAGGCCGGGGAGCGGCACAACGGAACGGTCCCATTCTTCGCTTCAGAAAAAGCTGTTGTTCAATTTGTGAACAGCCCCTAGTAGCTTCTTGCTCCTAGTAGTAAGGCCAGGAGCCCCTAGTAGCTTCTTGCTCCTAGTAGTAAGGCCAGGAGCCCCTAGTAGC
>CAXAMN010005435.1:131670-154279 GCA_963970005.1 Durusdinium trenchii | reverse complement strand
GCCAGGAGCCCCTAGTAGCGTCCTTGCTCCTAGTAGTAAGGCCAGGAGCCCCTAGTAGCGTCCTTGCTCCTAGTAGCGATGCCCTGTGCTCCTAGTAGCTTCTTGTTCCTAGTAGTAAGCCCAGGAGCCCCTAGTAGCGTCCTTGCTCCTAGTAGTAAGGCCCGGAGCCCCTAGTAGCTTCTTGCTTCTAGTAGTAAGGCCAGGAGCCCCTTGTAGCTTCTTGCTCCTAGTAGTAAGGCCAGGAGCCCCTAGTAGCGTCCTTGCTCCTAGTAGCGATGCCCTGTGCTCCTAGTAGCTTCTTGTTCCTAGTAGTAAGCCCAGGAGCCCCTAGTAGCGTCCTTGCTCTTTGCTTCAGATTTGGCCTGTTCTGCTCATTGGAGGGACAAGGTCTGTGTTTTGAGATAATTGTGATGACCCGTAGTGCGAGATACTCGGTGATATCTCGGGGTTATGGATATTTATATCGAAACAATTCTTCATGTGCTTCAGGCGCCTGTGGCAATCAAGGCCAGGAACCTCCCAGATTGAAATTTCACAAACTGCTTAGGATGAGCTACACATGCGACGACAAAACCTCGTTCAGCCTCGTTCGAAATGAGTGGTGCCTCCAAGCACCAGCACCCTACTCAGCCACTTGTGGGGTTGTGGAATCGACAAGCTTCTCATCAGATCATCCAAGCACATCTGAGCTGCAATGAAAAGGGGGAAGCCACCTCTTTAATCAACTCACCTTCCACTTCAGGCAAGTGAGCTCAACTCCGATAGAAACCCCCCCAAACAAGTAGAAGAAGCCCACTTTTCATACCAAGAAAGTGGTCCCACCCCCTTTCTAGGCTTCGCGTTCCAAAAAAGCCGCCGTTGGATCGGTTCGACATGTCTTCGCCCCAGCGACGCGAGGGAGCTGCCGGGATCCCAGTGGGTGCTCCAGGTGCTGGACCTCAGGGCAGGTGCTGGGCCAACAGAAGAGAAGAGATCCTCCACGCCGATGGGCACGCGGTTTTTCCACGCGGGTGCACTTTGGAGAGCATTGCACTTGGAAACATGTCCGCCGCTTTCGTGCCAGGTTGTGGAATTCATTGGGAACGAATTTGAGCATTCGCGTTCAACACTGAAGAGTCACCCTCATCGACCAGTGATCGTCCGGCCTGGTCAAAGAAAATCTCGGCCCAGCATGACTTTGTCGAACAATCGGATCCTCTTAAAAGCTCACCTATAGAAACTCTACCCGACTGGACCCGTAACTTCTCCAGTAGCTTCGATGCCGAAGCCATCGGTCAGCCATCCGATGTTCATCTTTCCCCGACCGACTGGGCCCGCAACGCGCTTTCGCGAAGACTGGGGCCCGCAACGACTGGGTGCGCTGGGTGCCGTTGGCAGACTGGCCCTGCGGTCCATGGAACGAAGGGGCGAAATAGAGACCATCTAAAACCCAGTGGTTGTACAGTAGTTGGGCTGGATCAAAGACTTGTGCCACTTGGTGGTCATGGGACATGCTGAAGATCTTTGGAATGATGTTCGCCTGGTCTAATCAAGTTAAATTGAGGTCATACGATCATATATGAACCGTGCCAAGGTGGAATAACCCACAAACGATGTAGTTTCCCAAAGGTATGCTCCAAAGACCTTGGAAATCCTCCAAGAACAAAAGATCGAAGAAAAGGTCGAAAAACTCTCTGAGAGTTTCTCCAGACATCACCTCCAAATTCTGGATGTGAAGTAGAGTATGATACAAAGTCACTTGCCGCGCCAGTGGCCATGGCGGCGGCGACCAGGCGCTGCCGATCGCCAATGATCCCCAGTCATTGCTAGTGTCGACTGCGCTTGGTGCCATCTAATTACTCTGACAAACTGTGCACCACTGACAGGTTTAGAGGTTGAAACATATTGAAACCCTTCTGCTGGGACAACATCTCTTAAAACTGTCTTAAACCACCTTTATATAGCGGCAGTCCATGGAAAACCTCGTCCAAGACGCCCGACACATCGTCTCTGAGCATCCCTGCGGAGGTGGCGGTGCAGAGAAACCTGAATCGGATGGACCGGCCTTGGGGCGGCGCACGCCGGTACACGGTACCAACAAAAAACATGTTTGATGCGAAAAGCCATCCAAACACCGAACACCCTCCCAAGTTTCTTCCAAATTCTCAAACGAAGCCCAAAAATTGTAGACCAAATGTTTGGATCATTTTGGTCTTCCCAAACTGCTTGCAGGGCCTGGCCATCCATGTTCCTAGAAAAGGAACAGAGGTAGCACCTCCATCGCTCCACGTTCTTCCACTGAATCTCTGGGACCTCCGGACGCGGGCTCCGACCTCAGTAGGTGGTAGGTGGCTTTCTCTGTGGAACGAAGACGACCACGGTCGTTCCCATCGTCGGGTGCCACAGGTGGCACTGATGGAGACCTCCCATGTCCCATCGTCGGGTGGCTTCGCGGTGAAGACGCCAGCCGCACTCTGTGCCGCCCCACTCCAGGCAAGGCCCGTGGCGGGGGTGGCGCCGCACGGCCTCCAAACCACGCTGTGGCGGCGCCCGCAAACATGCCCCTACTGCGCTGCCCTTCATCGGATCTATCTCATTCTGAAGCGTGTTGTGTGCCCGCCATGAGCAAGCGGATTTAATGGAAACCTGATGGGAAAGACACATTGACCAACCGATGTGGGTTGAAACCGAGTGCGTCCACCACAAAACAAAGTGAACTGCGTCCACTCTGCACAAAATCGTCACAGCGGAGCTTCGATGCTCGGCCTTTTGCCTCAGCTTTGGGCAAGGCCTGGCACGGCCAGCAGTCTGTACCGATAAAGAAAGGCCTTCCGAGCGTACGCGTTAGGTGTGTCAACCTTGCATGTTTGGCATGAGAAAGGTCATGCAACAATCCAACACCCAATCTGGACCAAACCCGCTTCAAACGAATAAGATCCAAAAGAAAGCAGCCGTTTGAAGACGTGTTTTCGTTCCCTTCCAACGAGGGCATGCTTCCCCCTCGCCTTGGGCGCGCCAGGCACACCCTTCGGCGCTGCAGGAGCCTTGCTTGGCAAGGCCCCAGGCGCCGGTGGAGCTGGGCGGCTGGGCCTCGGCTGGGCGACTCATCTGGGATGGAAGTGGAAGTTGCATGAAGCTGCTATAATTGGGTCTTCAACCTCCCCACCCCCCTGAACATGGTTTTGCTTGTGAATGTGGTAGTGGAAACAAACATAGAATGGGATGAATGCTGGTGTGAATGAAGCTTGCTGTTGGGGCACGGGAAATCAAGCGAACGCAGTGTTTCACTGAACCGACTGAACCGACTGACGGCCTGACGGCCATTGGAACGGATGAATCGTTTTTTTCCAAGATGCTATGAACAGAGATGCAGCATATAAGCATGTCTAAATGACTGTCTAAAGCAAGTGCAGCTTTCGCAGCTTCCAGAGCGGACACATCCGGCAAAAAACAACAAAAACATAGAAACATTGCGCTGTTGGGGTGTCCATGGGTGTCCTGTGGTGATGTGTGACACGCACCGGAGACTCCTCACGGCGCTTCCGCGCCTGGGCTGCGCTGCTCAACTGGGCCATCCGACAGGGAGCTCGGTGCCGCCGGTGGTGCACCGTAGCCAGCACCTTGCGCAGGAGTCGAGAGGAGTCAGGACCTCCATGTTTTAGAAGTTTGACTGTGGGAACAAATGGGAACAGTTGGCTTTCATGACTTTCATGAGAGATAGTTCAACCGTTTATATATGGTTCAATGATGGTTTAATGGATGAGGGAGAGAGCACCTTGTTTCACAGGTAGCCAGGTAGTTGGCCCACTCACTGCTGCTCTCATAGATCGGTTCCCGTATGTAATATATATATATATATACATATACCCCGAAGCCAGTGCATCAGAGGTTTGGAACGATTCTCCTACAACTTTGGTGATTTTGCCTCACCCGTATGGTCCATACAGGCCTATGAACTTGACATCACTCACAAACAGCGGTCTACGTTTGCTCATGAATGTGCTTGTGCTTCGTCCTCAATGGATTTGCCCTGCTCCCTACGCAAATGTAGAGCCTTTGGATGGTCCGCATGGTCGCACTGTCTCATCTTTCTAACCCCACTGACGCGATCCGCCTGTGGCTTTCGCCTGAGCAGAAGACTTGCCGGATGAATCGGAGTCGCAAAACACGTGTTAGGAGTTGCTCCACCGGAGCTAGGCCCAAATTCCGAGGTCAAGGCCAAATTACCGAACCTATAGTTGCTTGCACATCGCTCCCCTTTCCAAAGGTCAAGGCTTACAACGGACCTTTTGTTTCCGACGTCGTGGTAGTGACAAAGCAAGAATCAGCTGTTTGGGATGATGTAGGTGTCGATTCTGCTTGTTGATTGAACATCTACCGATGCTCAAGTTGAAAAGGCAAACTGCAGGTCAGAGGAAAGACAAACAATCCGATATATATATAGTAGATGTTATTCCGGGGAGGGACAGTGGCCCAAAACACGCTATCACAAGATATATCACAAGCCCGAGGGATGCCTGGTTTTGACATCTCTGTCTCTATGAATGAAGAGCAGGGACCATGGAAGGAAAAGAACAAGGAATTCAATCTCATTTGCGGAGATGACCTCTCTTTATTGGGGTCCATCAATTATGCTCGCAGCACAGGTCGGGCCCAAAAATGATAGATGATAGATGATGAGAATCTGCAAAGGATACGCGTTTACAGCAACTCCCCTGATTTAGCAATCCTCCAACCTTGTAGCGATGGCCTCCACCCTTATTGGGATGGCCTCCAACCTAATAGCCTGATTTGGCCACATGCAACTCCCTTGTCTCGCAAAACCACCCAGATGGAGCCTGTCCGGTGGGTGCCGATTTGGGCAAACTCACTGGTGGCGGAGGCGGCATGGCGAGTGCGAAACCGGTGTGTGCCGAGCACACCGAATTCAGCCTTTGTTGGGAATAAGATCGGTGAGATCTTCTGGTTTCTGAGCAAACTATATAGCAAACTATATTAGATCTGCCTTCCTCTTTTTCCTTTTCCTTTTTCTTTGTTTCTAATGGCAATGGCCTCCAACCTACTAGCAATGGCCTCCAACCTAAAAGAAAACTCCGCTGGCGGTTTCTGAGTGCAGTTCAGCTGGTTTCCTGAGCTTTGTTGCATCATGTTGCATCATGCATATGTCATATGTGTTTCTTCCATGCTTCCTCTGGACGGGATGAAAAGACCACGACTTCTGAGGCCCAACTTGAGGTACTTGGAAGTCTGCCCGCAGAGAACCTGAAAAAACTCACAATGTTCGCCGATGTTGGCATCCGGTGCATCCGGTGCCTGAGAGAGTAAGAACCAAAACATCTAAGGGCATCCAGCATCCAAGCCTTTGGGTGTTATTTGTTGCTGTGCTTCATCACGTCATCTTCGCTTGCAGCTCTCATGAGCCAAGACTGGCGAATAGATGCGAATGGCATTTGGCCCATGGTTCCCCATGGCTCCCCGTTGTGAAATGGTTGGTGAGCAATGAATCAAACTCATTCCAGGCAGTGGCGGTCCATGAATGCGTTTCAAGTCCCGCAATCCCTACCTTCGCAACACCCAGCACACCTTTAAGTAATTTGCTCCCACAAAAATGAATTCTGGAACAAGGGCACCAGGTTTTTTCAGTTGGCTCCCCAAAGTCCAGTCTGAAAGAAATTCTCCACCAAGCATGTCTTCCTCTCAGCCCTTACACTGCTTGCATGATCTTGACGGTTAGACCAAGTACTCTGCTCCGGTCCAATGGACGGAGTTTGGGAACCACGAATGCCAAGCGCACCAGAGTTGCACCCCCCGTAGGGTCGACTTCTTGAGGTGTATGTCTTCGGGCTTTCCATACTGTACCAAGGGCAGAGACAGCATGGAGGTGTAGAGGTTGATGGTTCATGTGACGTGTCAGGGCAAAAAAAGGAATCATGGTGCACGCGGTGTACTTGATGAGCTGTTGCTTCATCTTCTCATCTTGAGGCCTCAGCCACGGGCCATGGGCAGCGGGCATGGGGCTGATGGCATGGCCACAGGGCCCTGGATTGGTGGGGTCACAGTTTTCGTAAAAACGGGATTTGCTCCAAAAGCATCGACTTCTTGCATTTCTCGCATTCTTGTCTTCATAGGTTCGGTTGATACGTTCTTTTCACAGCACGGTTCGTTCTGTGAAAAGAAACGTGCCGCATCCACATGCGAGTTCGTCTGTCGTTCGTGGACCCCTTAGGTGCAGAAGGTGGCTCTTCAAGTGGCGCACTGACCGCAAGCGACATGTGGAGGCAAAAATCCCCTCGGTGTCCTGCTGTGTTTGGAGACGTCAGATGTGGAAGCCACTAGCTTCGTTCCCGCTTGGCTCCCCGACAACAGGTCATCGACACTAGTCTTCCCCTGACAGATGTGGAACGACTTTTCTGGACTTTGAGAGGATCACCGAAGAGTGTTGCTGGAGTTGGTTCAAGAATCGCCTAATAGCGATGGATGGCCTCCAACCTAAAAGCGATGACCTCCCAATTCAAGGGACGGAATGATAGAAGGCTAAAGATTGATCGCGGCAGAAGAATTCACTTACTGAGTTCATTCCAACGACAATCCAGTTGTTTTCTGATATGGTCTCATGTGGTCTCAACCATGTAATTATGTGTCTACTGCCAAAAGAATGATGGGAAACCATCCCTTTGTAAATGTGGAGAATTGGTTAAATCCAACATCAGCAAAGACCACTCACAAGAACCCAGCAGCTCGGGGGTCAGCTGCGGGGTTCGCGCGCACGCGCACACACGCACGCACTATGATGCACTCACACACACCAGAACTTGGTCCAAGCCACGTTCAATTTGTTTTGCCAAAGGCGTTCCTTCCCCCCCGCACAAGAACCTCACGAAACTCGTACATCTCACGAGTCACCCTCACGAAACTCAAAGGTTGAGAGCAAAAGCCGGAAACATGGCGAGGGCGCATCTACCGAAATCAGAGTTCCAGGACAAGCGGTATCTTTCGAGTCTAAGGGTGAGTGGACAACCCCCTTTCAGCTGCAGGGGTGCTTGTGTGTGTGTGTGTGTGTCACCTCCTGTATCTAAGGAGAATGACCACATTGCTAAGTAACGTCTCTAGGACTGTCCCTCTTAATTCACCTCACCTCGTACAGAACAGCAGGGGGGCAGCGGTCCACTATCACTCACTGCCCGACGAAGACAGTGATAGTTTGGTCGTGATATCCAAAAGGGACGCTTTCTGGGCGTACCTGCACCAATTTTTAGATTGCGCTTTCTTTCAACTATTGTCCAAGCTGTTCACCACTGTTCACTAAAGTGCTAATGCATCTTTGTTCAAACCGTCTGTTGTCGCGAACTCAATCACCTTTCCGTTCTGCAAGTCAAGGTCTAGCTTTCAGTAATGTAAGGTGCTAGCTTCACGTGGAAGTCGTAACTGATATAGCTCTTGCGACTTGCGAGCATGGATCTAAGTGTGTGTGTGTGTCATCCAATGGGGTGCCCACTCACCCACCCATCCACCCAAAAAAGAAAGAAACACGCAGACCAGATCTCGCGTCGTTACTCAGCCAGGACCAGACCCGGTCCGAGGATCCGGTCCAAACGGTTCATGTCCGGTCCATCAGTTGTGTCTGTCGGCTCTTGATTCATACCCCCCACCAGACTTGGACGGCCAAAAACTGACAAACATCCTTCACTTTGGGGGAGGGGGGGGGACATGAAATTGAAAGAGCTGTGTTCTTTAGAGCGCCCACGAAACGCTTGGTCCACTCCCACCTTTTCCAGCGCTGCCTAGCTAGCCCGATAGCGCTCCCCCTCCTCCCGACCACCATCTTGGTGCTCTCTCTCCCCGACCACGCACCCCACCGTGAGGCGTAAGCCCAACTCAGGCACCACGAAGCTCACGGACTCGGCGCGCGGCACGGAGCGTGGACGGCGGAGATGAGGAGGGAGGCGAGGAGGGACCCGCGCTTGTCGTGGGACCAACACGGAGGGAGCGAGAGGGAGCTCGGGAGTCGCAAGAGATGACCAGGGTGGTTGGACGGGGCTTTAACGGATCTTCGGGCGGTTGTTCAGCCCGTTCGGATCGAGGCCGTTTCAGTTTCGGTCCGTCCGCGAATTTGAAGGAAGATGTGCATATATCTTTCATCACACCAACTGCAGTAGCTTTATGAAAACACCAACTGCTTCATCCATAACTGCTTGTGCCTTCAGTCCGGTGGTGATGAACACGTTCAGCACACCGACCAACCCTTCAGCACAGCCGAGAGGCGTTCACACTCTCCATCCCTCCGGTATCGAGGGATTGAAACTCATAGAACCTGCGAGCCGAGCCACGACGGGTTGAAGTTCACGAACACATGCACCACAATAGGTGATCGTCTAACGGGTCGATCCTATTACCTGTAACAGTGGATGATGATGGTTACTTAAGGCCTTGTTCAAAAAGGGTTAAGAATTGTTTGCCGACTGTTACAGGTAATAGGACAAACCCAAATGATGTACGTTAACTGCATGAGTCTGCATGATGTCACAACCGTGGCATGGGTGAAAGATGGTGAAAGCATTCATCAAACTCCAGTCACTGAATCGCTCGGACATGGCCATGTCCGAGCAAAACAACTTCCACAGTGCTCTGTACCACGTTACCACGCTCCATATGAGAGAAAAACATCCATATGAGAGGAAAACGCGACAAACGTGCATGTTGGACGTCCGACTTCCTCAAAGGCCCAAGAAACCCTTCCCACTCTTTCAGAGGTTTCGGAAAGCACTGGGGTCCAGTGACCCGCAGTGAGAACGACCGACCGACTCTTATGTAAAACCTTCTCGGTGAGGTCGAGGAACGTCTCAACCAAAAGGGCTTTCGAGGACTGGACAATCCGTACACCAGCTACTGATAGCTTGTGATCACTCTGAAAACGAGTTAGTAGTTGTTCCAAATGATTCTGGCTTTTATCCAATGAGCACCAATTGACGTTGTTTTTGGATGTGTCGTAGCTACATTCACTTTAAATCCCATGCTTCCCACGTAGCACCGCGCTGCACCGCGATTCAGCAGAGTGGTGCCCCGCCCCGTTCAGTGACCATTTGGCGACCAACGACAACAGAAAATCCGTCGAAGGGATGTGACACAAACGAAGTGAACACTTCCTGGGTTGCTTTTTTGGGGAAACCGAAGGGTGACATGTGCGAAACCCAAATATGTGTTTGTGGAGGAAACCGAACTCCTCATCAATTTCCTTCGCACGTCCCATCCGCTGGTCGAAGAACAACACGATCACCAGGGTGGCTAAACTTGGTTGTCCACCCGAGTAAGGAAACATATGGACACATGTACCTATCATGCAAGATGTATGCCAGTTAGCTGGTGTTATGGATGAAAAGGCAGACATGTTTCAGTTGGAAGATCGGTATGATCAGCTCGGAACCGGGAAACCCGCAAAAACGGTGCCCTTTTCAGGTTGGACACCAGCGAGTTCCCCCCAAGAACGGTCGCAGCCCGGATCGAGGGTGACTGGCGGTCGCGCTTGTCCCGGGCGTTCCGACTTGATTCCCCAGGAGTTCTCGCCGTTGAGCCAGTTCATGGCTTGCACCTGGTAGCTCCTGGTAGCTGGGGAGCGTTACGAATTGAGCTTGGGTATGCTTGGGTGGTTGTTTCACCGAGCCTCAAGGCCTTGATTCGGAGCTACTGGAGGTGCTGTAAACGTACAGCCATCCTGGACTTTGGATTGGTTCGTATTCTGTCTACTCCTGGATTACTATAGGTTCATGGACTTGATGGAAACGCGGAACAACTTTGACCCCAGGACCTTGGACCTTTCCTTCTGTATTCTGCCCTGCAAGGGAAGGTCCTAGGGTTCTCAAGCAGCTACCCACAGAACACCAGGATGAAACCCGTGTCCAACGTTCTGACTTGGAGAACAAACAAAAGAAAGGTAACTGGACACACTTAAGAACATGTTAGATCTTGTTTCTAGTTGTCTGACTTGAAAAAAAAAAGATATTAATGATGAAGGGCTCAAACATGTTCAAACCTCTTCCGCAAATTCAGGTGAGCAAATGCCACCCAAAACATTGAAGACGATTTCAGTGATGCCGCCCGGGAAGAAGGAGCGGGTCCACAGAAGGCCTAGCTAATTACTTGACTAAGTTGACTATCTGAATCTTAAACGTTGAAGTTCGTGTTCTCTTAAGATCATTTGAGGGCCATCGCTATTAGGTAGGGGAATTTGAATTGTGATTTGTCCGGTTCCTGCTGGCCCTTTTCACTACGACTGCACCGCGGAGGGGTCGCGCGGTCGAGAGTGTGGAGTCCGGAGAGGGGTGAACATGTGAGGTGAACATATATAGTATTTCCATTCAACGTCAAGAAACACACAAAGAACCACTTCCAAAGTGGAAACGAATGACTTGCCACCGGATGAGATTTGCATTTATGGTTTAATTCTTTCTCACGCTTGACATCCGAGCATGTTCTGTGGCTAGTTTCGGCCACAAAACCCTACTGCTGCATGTATATACAATGGTGACCTCCCAAAGATACCCGGATACCCTTTGAAGAAGTGAAACAGACCAAAATCCCTTGGTTGAGGGTCTTCCTGTAGAATACGCACCCACATGCTTCAATGATCTTCTGCGATTTTGGGGGCTTCTCCACCAGGCTGGCTGTCAGCTTAGTGTTTAGATCCCACTTATTGCAAGATATTGCAAGTAGAAGTGACTGTGATTTAACAGGGATTAGGCTCTGTTTAACAGAGATCTTGACCAAACATACTGATCATCTTTCATCGACTTCAGCGAACTGCGCTACCCGATAACCCTAGAAGCAATTCTGTATAGGATCAATCCTTCACCTCCCACAAGTCACACCAGTCACCAGTCATACCTGCACACCGTCGCAGGAAGCTCATAATACCATCTCATATCCTTCTCTCGACCAAGCCAATTCGACTGGCACTGGCACCACAGAAAAAAAGCGGAATCCGCGGGAACTCAAGCATCAAATCTGGCACAAACAGACCACATCAAATCGACCCAACCAACCAGTTCATAGCAGTTCTCCCCAACACCTCGGACCAACAGCGACCAAACCAACCTGTACATGCGGTAGAACTCGGTCACCGACTCCGAGAGAGACTCGATTTGCTTGTTGATCTCCTGCGCGTCGGTCCAGCGAGCCGTGACATTTTTGGCCGCGGTTTGGACCATCGAGCCGTTGAGACCGGCGGTCAGTCGAAAGCCGTGCGAATCAGGTTGGCGCGATGTGAGACTTTCTCCTACACGATCTCTGGTTGGAGTCTTTTTCATCATGTCGTCACTGAGTAGTTGATGGGTAGAGTTCTCCTGCACCATATATGATGATCAGTTGGTGGTCCGACATGTGTTCAACGAACCTACGACCGAAAAGGACAAACACTCAGATTCTCTCCACAAGGCTTTGCACAGCGGCACAGCAGCATCTAAATCACAGCTCCTTCCGGAAGGTTCCAATGTTCATCACAATCATGGTGATCACACAAGTGAGGATACACCTGTCAAGATCAAGGACGTGGCGCTTCACGAACTCACAAGGACGCAGCGAGTTCGAACTCTCCGCTTCGTAGGAAGCAATTTACACTAAGAGATTGCATCAGAACTGGCGAAATCGCAGAACATACTGTTGGGGCTTCCGATGACATCCGGAAACCGGGCGACTCTTTCCTGAAACCAAAGGTTCAAGGTGGCTCCAAGCAAGCATGCAGAATGAGATGACAGGCTTGGCACGTGGATGACCGGAAACACCATCGAACTACCATCGAACTGAGTGCTGGGAAATTTGCTCGTACATGTGACCATGTCACTCTTCAAAAGAAGTCTGGAAGCTGTTGTGAGGATGAGAACTTCGTCACTTTTCACTAAATTTCACTACAGCAAGGACTACACTGACTACACCTGATTGCTTCGCCACTCAACCATCCAAGGCCATGTGTGGCAGCTTGGTTTCAACATCACATGAGCGTCACTGCGTGTGGCTTAGCACCCGGTTGCGCACCCGATGGCGCATAAAGGTCCAGGCATCAAGCCCAATTGGCCGATGACCAAAAAGGCCAACCTCAGCTCGGTGTCCATGCATTCACTCGGAACCGAGCTTCTTCGTGAAGAACCTTTTTCAAAGGTCTACACAAGAATAGGGATAAACGGATAAACGATGAAAAACGGAAGTATTCCACTCTTACCCCCCCCCAAGAAAAACAAAAAGAAAAACGCAACGATTCCACACAAACGCACATCAACCCCAAGCGCTACCGAAACCATCGACCCCACCCGAACGCCGATGTTTCGCTCGTGCCCACGGGAGGACTCGCGCCCGGTTTTGGGGGCGGCGACACGAGGGCTTGCATGAAGAGCTTAAAGACTTCGACCTGGCGGACGGAATGCGGAGAAAAATGTCACAAAGGACGCTACGAACGGAGCATGCAACGGGCTATCGCTACTAGTAACGTTCGGACGCTACGATCGGGGCGGGTTGTGGCCATACTACGAACGGAGCGTGGTCCTAATACTTACAACACGCGGGTCCTTCACCGAAACATCGACGTGACCCGGGAAACGGACCTTGGTGCCGTTGGTCGGAAACAGGTTGATCTGATTCGATCTTCTCAGGCTCGATTGGGTGACGGCAGATTGCGGCAGATTCGAAGATGTTTGGGCTTGCGCCGGACAGGATTACACAAAAAGTTAGCCCTGCTTTGGATCCTTAAACCGCATTTCAATCTGATAGTAGGGGTGGGCTGAAATCGCACCTCTAATGAATGCGAGGGTGTGCTCTCAGAGCCCTTCGTTGGGTTCTTTCAGATGAGAAGAACTATGAGACTATGAGCATAAATACTGTTTGTGACCAAGGTTCCATAGCATGTTGCTCTATGTTGCTCTTTATCATGACAGGGTGACAAGAAGCAATCTCTTGTAAAACGACAGTCAAACTGTCAGCATCCGTCTACATGGAACTGCAGGACATACTTCGACGCGGTATCACCATTCAGCAAGATTGGTATGCTTCTTTTGCTTGCCACCCCATCTGACCTCGATATGGTTCAGTGTTTCCAAATGTGGCCAATATAGATACCGTCCCGTTTGACTACTGAACTATATCACTTAGAAAGAAGAAAAGCCCCCTCTCCGAGCAGGCCTCCAGGAACGCATCAATGGCCGTTCGGGATGCCAACTTCTTCCTCTTCTTCCTTGGAGACGCGTCGGCACGGCACGGCACGGAGTTGGAGGGCGGACAGGTCTTGGGTCGGGGGCGGACTGCACTGGGCTCTATCTGAAGATATGAGTCGTGGCGGCGGTCATGGTCTTCGGCTACTCAGGGCCCACGGTGTGGGTCTGCTTTCCCGTGACGGTTTTCGCGGTGCGATCCCTCCGTTCGCTAGTAGCGATGCCAGGAGCCCCTAATTAGTAGCGTTCGAACGCTGCTAGTAGGAAGGCGAGGAGTCCTTCGTAGTTTCTTGTTTACTAGTAGCGATGCCTAGTAGCGTTCTTGTTACCAGTAGTAAGGCCAGGAACCCCTAATAGTTTCTTTGCTCCTAGTAGCGTCTCCATGGCTGGTTTGAGCTTGCTTGTCTTTGACTTCCAAAAGGCTGCCAGTGAATACTCGATAAGACATAGAATCGTGGCAGTGGTGTGAAAACACCGTGGGTGTTTTGCTGGACCTGCCCACGCTTGATTGCCAGCTGGGCATTTACTTAGGGATTGGCTTTAGTTCCTGAGGCTGGTGGTGTCTCACAATGAGGGGCGCAGTTTCCCCTCGACCTTGAGTTCCTGCGTTGCTCGCGACTGGCCTTTGATTTCTCAGACCTCTCACTGTTTTGTATGATAACTGAATATTCTTTTGGAGACCTCTCCCCTCCCCTTGATGACGTTCTTTTGTCTTTTGGAGACCTCTCCCCTCCCTTGATGACGTTCTTTTGCCAACGAGCGCGAAGGGGCCACTGGTTTTCCCAAAAAGTTGCTGGGGCAATGAAGAGTCGGTTCTTCAGGTTGAAGGTCTAGGTCCAGAGTTTTAAAGGTCTAGAGGTGGAGGGAGATGTCTAGGTCTAGAGGGCACACATATATGAAAGGACATGTCCAGCAAAAGCACACACTCACACATGAGAGCACACATATGAGAGCACATTTGCTGCGCAAGCCGACGAAATCTGCACTTCAAGGTCCACAAGGCGCCAGCGCAGCGCTGACGAAACACCTCGTCCAGCACCGGATGTAAACCAACTTGGGGGTCAGACATCTCCTGGACCCTAATTGTTGATGCGAAAGTGACCCCGCTGCCAATTTAAGAAAGGTCCTTGGACCTTTTGTCCAGGAACAAAAGGGATCCGAATCGGAAGGTACACGGATCCACCTCACTCTGCACAATACTTTGGAAATTCAAAAAAAACGGTTGGTCTGCAAGTTCATACTCTCTTCGTGAAGAACACCAAGACAGAATCTTCCCAGAAACTGACCAGAATCAGCTGCTTTCCAAGTGACGCTCTTGCTTTGGCTGCTTTGGACAACTTCGTTTCCTTCTTGTCTGGGTTCCTTATTTCCGGGCATAGTCGACGGTACCTAAATGTGCCAAACCCCACCCCCTTAGACATGTCTTCCAAAGAAGCCCCTAAGTCCAAGAGCAACTCCAACAAAGTGCAAGAGCAAAAATCTGTATTAATCATCAAAGGGAGAGATCTGTTTGGCGGAAGTGGTTTTGATGGCGTATGCATGGTTCATCATGGAATTATTCCATCACACAGCGACTCTCAAGAGAAGTGGGATCTTCCAAGAGGTTGGTCACCTGGTGACAGGAAGATCTTCCTGAAGGCTTGCCAACAGCTTGGTCATATACCTCCGCACTTCAGCCCAAGTTCAGAGCCACACTGCTTTGAGAAGGACACAAAAACTTTGCAACCCGAGATAGTTGGCCAGAAACAGAAACTTCTCCTTACGGGAAGCTCTTTCGTTGCCGTCTCTATAGAACCGGAAAGGCCCCGTTCGCTCTTTCGTCACCGTCGTCCCGCCCTTTCGAATCCCTTCCGTCTCAGGCATCAGGATGTGTCGCGCCCATATGGGGCTTGGACAGAGGTTTTCTCTCCTCGTTGTCATCTTTCTCTTTTTCAGCTTCTGCTTCAGCTCCTGAAGCTAGTAGTAACAAGTGCATCGCTACTAGTAACAAGTGCCTTACTAGTAGTAACAATGTTTGCTATTAGGAACAAGAGGCCTAAAAAAAAAAGCATGTTGGTCAGGGTTCTTTCCAGCTCTTCACGACCCAGACTGGCCCGCCCGTGACCCTCTGGCCCGTTTCGACGTCCTGAAACAAACTCCACATCAATTTCAGCCGCATCCTACAAGTGCATCGCTAGTAGTAACAGGTGCCTTACTACTAGCAACAAGAAGCTATTAGAAACAAGTGCCTTACTAGTAGTAACAATAAGAATCTGCTTCTTTCATCACTTGGGCGCTCTGTGGTTCCTTCGTGCCATCCACATGTCCCCGACCCGGAGGGTCGCTCGGAAGCGGCAGTGCCGGACGGATCGAGCGACGGTGCCTGGATGTCTCGGCCTCGCTTCAGATCGACTGAGGGCCCCTGCTTCGTTCATCCTGCACGGAGGTGTAGTTGGTGTAGAAGCGGTTCAAGAAGGCCACCTCAAGCGTTCACCGGTCAGGACAGGGCGAAGAGGAACGAAGAGGAACTCAGGACAGGCCACCTCTCTCTAAAGGTGAGAAAAAGAAGAGGCACCTGTCCTGGCGATGACCAGAAAATGACCATCAATCACCTTAAACTTATACTGGTCCTTTCTACTCCTTACAGAAGAAGACTGTAAACCCCCCAAATGTATGGCCCATTTGTGCTGTCTATTTCAGCATCTCCCGGGCTCTGAAAATCGCAGACCTTTGTGCAGACCTTCGCGCTCAACTTGACGCAAATCTCCGCTTGGCGTTTCAGGTCGTTTCAGGTCTTGGACAGACTTGGATATCATGTTTCTTGGGCGTGTTCCAGCAAGACCTCATCTTGTGAACAAGCGTTTTTCCGCGGCTTTCGAGTCATAGGAGCTCGGTGCGACCGTGTCGACAGCCAGCGACCGCCGATCCGGAACCAGATCGATCGGCAGCCAAGTGGGTCAGCCAATTGTTTCCACACCAAGCCATGTGTTGACGATCTTTCCATGAGTTGGTGCACATCACCTTTCCCGTTTCCAAGCCAAAACACCCCTCCTCATGATCGGCCCACAAACGCCTCTCCATCGCCATCCGTCAAACCCGGAAGAGGGCGGAACTGACACTCGAACCGGAGAGACCCCTGGTCCAGGCTTCCGGGCCAGCTGCAAAAAGAACAAGGTGATCGCGCAAACGGGCCCCGGCGGCTCCACGGCCAGGACGGCAATACCTGGGTCTCCGGATCTACCAAAAGCCCGGTCGAAGCGTGTTCTTCGTTTCATCTCAAGAAGCTCCTACTAGCGGCCTCCAAACCGAAATGAAGTATACTCACATAGCCAAACAAGATGCAAAGGCATAACGAACAGAATTTGGCTTTGCCAGAAGGCGGTAGGATGCGGTAGGTCTCTCCAGGTGCTTCAGATGTGTGCTTCTTCAACCCGAACTTCTCAGAACTCGAGCTGTCAATTCGGCCAAGGGTGCGGCCCGGAGGCTCCATGCTGTGGGTGTTCAGACTCTTGAGAGTCTGCAGGAAGCTTGTAGGACTGATCATGCTTCTAAAAGAGAGGGAGGGCTGATTCACAGCAACGTTTTGAGACGTGACCAGATGGGGCTCACCAACATGGCATGCGCTTTGAAGTCGTTCCGGCAACAACGATCGTTCCAGAAGGGGAACGGAAGGCTCCGCCTGCGGCTGAACCGGAAACAGCGGCTTCCACCA
Organism: Durusdinium trenchii; assembly: GCA_963970005.1. Classification (NCBI taxonomy): domain Eukaryota; class Dinophyceae; order Suessiales; family Symbiodiniaceae; genus Durusdinium; species Durusdinium trenchii. The sequence continues at coordinate 137,419 of CAXAMN010005435.1, read as the reverse complement.
CCGGCGGAAGCCGGCAGAGAGGTGGACCACAAAGGGGTGACCCACCAGGTGACCAAGAGCAGAACGAAAGCCACAAGGGAGCTACAGGTCATGTTGTAGGGATGATCAAGGTTGTTGTAGGGAGATGACTCGATCTTTGGTCTAATCATCACTGCAGTGACTCTTCACACTGCAGTCTCTCCCCACTCCAATCTGACGGACGTTGGACTTCAGCCCAAGCAGCTGATCATCGTGGTCAGGCGGTCCACGGTGTAGTTGAATTGCTGAGCGCGGCACGACGGAGCCGTCCGAGTCGGACGAATCAATGGAAGAAAAAAGACGTTTAGAGAAAGACTTTGAGGAACCTACTAACAATGGCCTCCACCCTAATAACAATGGCCTCCACCCTAAGAGTGATGGCTTCCACCCTTTGAATTTGTTGGCTCCATGGAGAAATGCCAAAAATACGCCTCGCATTGTCCACGTTCGTCGCAGACCATTGTTGTCCACCAAGTCCTACATCCACCCTTGGGATCGGATCGATATCGTTTCTCCAATCAATTCCAACCAAAAAAAGAGAGACGGCTTTTTCTCCCTTTCTTATTCTATAGGCGCATGACACCCAAAGAAACCCGGCCCTTAATATCAGAAACGCCAGCAAAATGTCGCCCAAGAGCGGCCTCGCCCTTTCCAGATTCCTTCAAAATGATTTGAAGGTTCGACCTGCCCAGCGTCGTCGGCACGCCGGTTTTCGTCGATTCCGGAACCCGTTTCGTCGGGATCCCGTTTCGTCCGAAGGGCTCTGTTTGGGAACTGCGCAGTGGATGTCCTGCATGGTCTCTGCAAAAAATTGTGGCTCTGAGATGATCTAAGATTCCTTCTACCTGCTCTAGGCTTCTCAGCTCAATGTCAGTCGATTCCGTGTCACAAAGCTTCTCAGCTTCTCCACCTCAATGGCAATTCCAGGGCCGTGATGGGCACACAGGCCTGAACCAACGCCGTTGGGACTGTTGGGTCTCAAGACTGTGCAGGATCTACCGTGGCACATCAAACATGATCGGAAGGCAGAAAACCGGGCATCTCTGGTGTCTGCGGGGCTTTGCAAGGCGGGGCATCTCTTAGATGACTTCGCTCATCGAAGCTAATTCCATCTATGGCTTTCATCATTGGGATCTTCTGGAAGTCGCTCAAACCCTTTGCCTCCCTAAAACCATCTATAAAGCCACAAAAACATGAGCAACAAAAGTAGGAACATCTGGATGATCTTCAGACCTTGGGCGACAGATGTTGAGTGACGCCTTCGCCTCCGGCTGTTCGTATGACGCATGGCACTGCTCCCACTCGCTGTGACACCCTCGGACCGAGCGAACGTACCGCTCAAAGCCTTGAAGTTGCTGGTGTAACGCATGAGCGGCAGCACATGCTTCAGTTGCACCTGGCCGTAGCGTAGCTAACAGGCGTAGCTATAGGCATAGCTAGGCGTAGCCGCTCGCATTCTGATCTGGGTCGTCATGCTCAGAGAAACACCCTACCGGTATCATTTGACTTTTGTTGGTCATAGAAAACCACTACTCACTACTCAACGAGGTCAACAAAACCAGGTTCTACTGGGTCGGACTGGACGTAGGGACAGACCCAGTCCGACTTGACAGCCTCCATCCCCTCAGTCCCCGCATGGTCGGGCTGCACGTCGCGAAAACAGCTGGACGAAACCCTATAAAATCGGTGATTATAGACACCCACTATTGATCCTAAAGGTAGACTGGACGATCATGGAAAAATTCAACTATTTAGTTACAATCAGAGAGTGCTCAAACAAACTGAAATGTTCTCGAGTTGTTAATGGAGTCATTATTGTCATTATTGTGTCGTCCACCAAACAGTCCCCGAATCTGCTCAAAACCCGGGTCACCCATCCTCCACCGACCCGTCCATCATCACGCCCCGTCCATCACGGTCACCCTCTTCCGCTCACTGTTTCGCCTTCATCTCCACTCGGGCAATGGACTCCACCGGATCGTCCGGCTTCTTGATGACGTAGCGCTTCTTCCCGAACCTCTGACGGTCGCCGCGGACGGTCTGCGGCGGAGGCGGAAGCGGGCGACGGGCACAAACACATCCAGCTGGCATCCAGCTTGGCGGCTGTGCGCTCCAGAAACGGTGGGCAAGTCCTTTTCTTTTTTGTTTCTCGGTGTATAAGTGGAGCTCTAGTGGATTGCCTACTTCGAGAACTTGCAAAGAGGAAGAAGTTCCGATCTGCTCCATGCTCTTGGCAAAGTGATACATCAACCTATCTAGAATCTAGATGGCTAGACTGGCCCAAAAAAATAAGATATCCATACAATGTCCATACTCTACCTCCGCCACTCCCACGTCTGAACCACCGAACTCGAACCGGTCGCGAGGTGGTGCGAAGCCGCCCTCGCCCAGCGCCAAGCCACGTGTCTTCCGGAAAGCGCGTGAAGCAGGAGGACCTTAGGAGCCCCAAACACCGACTGCCTCAAAATGCCCACTCCATCTACTGGGAGCGATCGGAACGAACGGGGCGCTCCTGGCCTAAGATCTTAAATAGGGGTCACTGCTACTCCTCTTGTTCCAACATGCTGAAGAGCCTCCATCCCTGGCTTGAGACACTCTCCCACAACCGGGACCGGTGACACCAAGCTGGCCCATGTGGATCCCATCGTCATCGTCCTTTCCATTTGTTGGTGTCAAGGGTTTCCCTTTCAAGTCCAAGTTCGACGATTTAATGGCACCACCCAAGGTCCAGGAAAGTCCTGGACCGGATCACCTAAAGACTGTTGAAAAAAACGCTCTTGGACTCACAGGGAGTTATCTTGTGGCTCACAGCAATTAGCCCCTGAGGCCCTGGTCCTAGAAGATGCTCTGATCAAAAATATCCTGCTGATCTTTCAACCAGCTCCACTGCGGCAGCGCTACAGCTGTTTCTCGTCTTGCTGGGGATCACCGACGAATAGTAGCCATGCTCTGGGATCAGCTGGTTCTCCCTCAGTCGCGCAAATATCAGCTGGACTCACAGTGTGACCCGCCCCTCAGGACATGTGACCGGTGCACTCAGATGGTGTGTGACTGAAGAAGATGATGTCCCAGCCTAGCTGGGGAAGTCTCACCATGTTTTTTCCTAGCTGGCTAGATCTGGGCAATGTTTCATAAACAGAATTCTGCTCCACCTGTCAACCAAATACACTTGCGAAACCTGTGCTCATTGATGGCACGTCAGCGATCCCGATCGTGTGTTGAGACGACTTGTTCAGCAACGGGAGAAGCGTTGTGTGTTGAGCTCCGGCGTCAACGCCTTCCCTTCGGCTCAGGACCCTGAACCGGAGAAATCTCGATATCGAAGGGAGTGTGTCGAGGGGAGACCTTTGAAGAGCAGAGAGAAAGCAAGTACTGCAGACAAATCTACCTTAGAGGTTCCATCACAACCCATCTGACCGAGTTGTCGCAGGTCAGCGTTCAAGGATGCTGAGTGAGTATCACTTAAAGTCGTGATTTCTGTCTTGCCATGCATGCCCCGTTTGACAACAGTATGTTTGGACCAAATACTGCGGCCCAAGGAATCTAAGGAATAACACATTCAGGAAAGAAAAGAACACTCCTTCATGGCTTCATAATGTGTTCAAATCATTTGTTTGAATATGATGTGTGTACTTTAACAGAGAGAGACCCCCCCAGTCCTGGCGGTCTGGTAGACTATGGTAGACTGGTCTATTTCCCGAACGCGGCACGTGCTTTGGGCTTCGTTCGCTCGGGCTGGGCATGCGGGCTCTCGGCGTCGCATGAACTCTCCTTCGCCAGTACCACCTCGGGCTCACGGTCTGGCACAATGCAAGCGGAGATGTTGGTCGAATTCAGAAACAAGAACCAAGGCATACTAGCGATGGTGGAGGCCATCGCTAGTAGCTAGTAAGTATAGGAGGTCCTCACTAACTTTTCTGAACGAAATCAGTGGACCCTCTGCCTCTCCTCACACGCTCAGACTCGAACTGTCCTCAAAGAACACGCCGTGGTCAAACATGACCTGCAGAAGGGATGTTGTCGCTTCAAAAGCTTCATGCAGAGAGCATCGTGAGCCAAAGGGGCGCACGATGCTCATCGCACAGCACTGCCGCCGAGTCAACGCTCCCAGGATGGGATCGGCATCCGAACTGGCAGACTCGTGGTTTCCTATTCGGGCTTCTGGGGTCCCACTTGTGAGGTTCTTCTGAGAGGATGTCAAGGGTTTGAGAGGAAGAGCATCTTCACACATTACACAGGGAGGAAGGAGAGGAAGAGCACAGCATCAGCGGCATGGAACACCGGCAATGGTGATGCTGACACCGGCATTCATGTGAACAAAGCCTAATCAACAGCCGCAAAGACATGGCAAACCTGCTGCCAAAGCCGGGCCAAGACAACACAAACAATCATTCAGCTACGCCACAGAACTTCTGTAGCAGAACACCTTGCGTTGAACACACCAAGTGTGTGGGTGTTTCAAAGGCTCATGCCTTTACAGACTGTCATTCAGGTGTTGTGTAAGCACACACTTCCTTCACTCACTTAATTACTTTAACTCGTATCCCCACAAGCAATCAAACAACCAAGGAAGGCACGAGAAAGAAGCAAGGACGCCTTGCGACTTGCTAGAATGTTCAACCTCATGAACAATCTTCATAAACAAACGTGTAGCACCTGTTTATTCACCAGCCTCACCAGAACCATCCTCCGCAGAACGGTCCTCGCCACCACCTCGGCCACTCGCCACCCGCCTTCCGCTCGCCCTTGTCCGGCTTGTCCGACTCCTCCCACCAAGGTTCCTGTCGGGACGGACACAGCGGACACAGCGGACACAGCGGCACGCAGCACTGAGGCGCCAGGACTGGCGCTGGCTCGAGTGAATGGAGGGAATGGACCGGCTGAAAGAGCTATAGATATATATATATAATGATGACATATATATATATATACATACCCTGGAAGGCAAAGACCATTTTTAAAATGGTTGATCTGGTTCTGTGGTATAAGAACCCTTAGTAAAACAATGGTTGTTCGGCGAAGGCTATGAAAACAATGGTGGTTCGACTTCTAGGGTATACCTTTTTGGATAAGTCTGTTTTCATGATGTTTCACGATGCTTCATGCACCTCGTGCCATGTTTGAAGCTGATCTGCTTCTGAATCTTAGCCTGTTTAGAAGCAAAACTGATCTTTAAACGGCGGGTGACGGGTGACATGTTCACAAAGCACCGCCCATGCCGATCCATGGAAACCCAGTCCGCACAGGCAGCCGAGTCCATGGTCTCCAACCTAATAGCGACGGCCTCCCTAATAGCAAAATCCCTTATAACTTAAGAATCCAGGCCCTCAAACACATAGGGTTTTGAGGGCCCGGATCCCTCTAATGGATGGCTAATAGGCTGATGCCGTCGCTATTGGGCTGGAGGCCGTCGCTATGAGGCTGGAGGCCATCGCTGGCTGGAGGCCATCCCTATTAGGCTGGAGGCCATTGCTATTGGGCTGGAGGCCATTGCTATTAGGCTGGAGGCCATTGCCATTGGGCTGGAGGCCATCGCTATTAGGCTGGAGGCCATCGCTATTGGGCTGGAGGCCATTGCCATTGGGCTCGAGGCCATCGCTTTTAGGCTGGAGGCCATCGCTATTGGGCTGGAGGCCATTGCTATTGGGCTGGAGGCCATCGCTATTAGGCTGGAGGCCATTGCCATTGGGCTGGAGGCCATCGCTATTAGGCTGGAGGCCATCGCTATTGG
>CAXAMN010005435.1:86010-131570 GCA_963970005.1 Durusdinium trenchii | reverse complement strand
ATTGCTATTGGGCTGGAGGCCATTGCTATTAGGCTGGAGGCCATTGCTATTGGGCAGGAGGCCATTGCTATTGGGCTGGAGGCCATTGCTATTGGGCAGGAGGCCATTGCTATTGGGCTGGAGGCCATTGCTATTGGGCTGGAGGCCATTGCTATTGGGCTGGAGGCCATTGCTATTGGGCTGGAGGCCATTGCCATTGGGCTGGAGGCCATTGCTATTAGGCTAGAGGCCATTGCCACTAGGCTGGAGGCCATTGCTATATTATTTCATCTATTGAGGGAATCCCTGGAGGGCCCTGGAAAACGTTCCATCAACCTCGAAGACGTCTTCGCGGCCCACGGTGGTTGGTGTTTTGCAGGGAGACGGAGCGAGGAAGAAGAACGAAGCAAGCAAGCAGGGACGGGCTGGAGATGTCCGGTTTCATTGGGGATGCTAAAGAAAAAATATAGGGAGAGAGAGAGAGAGAGAAAAAAAAAAAAGAACAAAAAAAACGGCATTCTCCCAAAGTCCTAAAGCCGACCCAACCAACGCTTCAACATGGTTGTGCACTCGGAATCGATTGCCTTCGAGAAGTCAGTTCATGTGCAAACAATGTGCACCCAAGACCATCAAAAACAAGGATTATGCCTGATACCATTCTGGAACAGGCGGTGTCCCCACCTCGTCATCCGGGAAGAGGTCTTCAAACTTCATCAAAGTGAACTGTAGCAACTCCTGATCGCATCAAAGAATGCCAATATGACCGGCGACCTTTTCGTTTTGAGCTCGATGTCTCACCTCACACATAAACAACTGGAGGACACCGTCAAAACTCACCCCCCCTCATCCCTGACTGGCTGGACCGATCGGCAGGCTCGCCAAACCGGCCTTTTAAATAGAATACTTGTGCGCATACAGTCCTTTAGGAAAGAAGAACTAACAGTCCTACAGATTTGCCCCCTTATCATCGGTTCATCCAACAAGCTTTCGCGCACGTCTCCACCATCTGTTCCATCTCTTCTCCACACGGACTGTCTGATCCATCGGCTCACCCGGTTTGGATCACCCGGTTTCAACGCTCGAGACGCGGGTCAAAGTGATTCTCCAAAGGACTTGGAAGCGAAAGCCTCCAATCTAAGAGCCAGGGCCTCTAACCTACAAGCGATGGCCTGGAACTTGGAACTGTTCAGCGAATTTCCATATGTATGTCTATCCCGGCTTCAACCCCAGACTAGCACGAAGCCAACACCATCCCCATCCCTCACATGCCGGCTTCCTCGCTTTTGTTCCCAGCACGCTCGTCGTGGAAGAGTGCGTCCTGTTGAGGTGGCGATGATTGACCAGGCTTGCTCAAGTTAGACAGATTCTTGATCATCGTGATGCTAATGTGTATATAAAATGTAACTTATATGCAATATATATTTATTTTAATGTGCAAGGCTGAATCACTAGCAGTGTAGGAGGATTTGAGATGTGCTTGGGGGGGTTGTGCCAACGCCACCATTGATTTTGCCCAGGCGAACATCGCGAACGTCTCGCGAACATCGCTCGTCGCTCGTTCTTGCGCCCAGGCGGGTGATCCTCCGTTTTGGCCGGGTCGATTTATGGGTCACAAGAGTTCTCAGCCCAAATACAACGAAAATCGTCACTATCTTGGGGCCTTTTTGCTCGTTTTGGGAAATCAGGGGTCAGCTTCTTTAATGGTCTTTCTATTTTTTTGGGCATGTCGCGCTTTCCCCAAGACCACCGGAGTCCTCTTCAGGCTTGGCATGTGCAAGATCCAAGAGCATATCCTCGAAAGGCTTCCTCAGCGTATCCCCCGCTTTTTCCATCCAAGCATTGCTTCCACAATCTGCACTTCAACGGTACAATCGATGGGCTGTGCCACTTCACAGAAGCTTTGCTTGGGGTTTCGGTCCGATCCCAACCGGGGATCGCCAAAGCTTCTCTCTCAGGTTTGGACTCCACCAGAGCTTGGATGGTGGTCTCATCCTTGTGGTACTTGGGATGATGCATGGACATCCATCCAATCCTGTGAGGAGAGGAGACCAATTCGGAAGGATAGGTAGCTGCAATGGAGAGGAACCCCCCGTGGAAGTTGGATGGTTTCAGCCTATTGTTGAAGTTCGGTCCAGGTTGCAGGCAAAAAAGAAAACAATTTGCCAGTTGAAAGAGGTGTGGAGGTTTTGGGGGGGGTGATAGGAGATCTGTCAATCGTTGGAATGGAAGATCGGATGGAACCACATCATGAAGGACAGTTTTACCGGATTGCCAAGGGTCTTCACTGGTTTTACCGGGGCCAGTTTCTGAACCGCAGACTTTGTCCCACCCCGTGGATTGGAGGGTTCTAGATTGCCTAAAGGGCTCGGGGGCATGGAGGTGTCCTCACTAGGGCCGTCGACGATCTTGCGAGATCCACTTCACATCTGCTGTCGCCTGTCGTCATTTGCATGGTGGATATATAGATAGGATAGGATAAGATGGGATAAAACAAGATAAGATAAGATAAGATTAAATTAGTTAGTTAGTTAGTTAGTTAGTTAGTTAGTTAGTTAATGTTAGTTAGTTAGTTAATTAGTAGCTAGCTAGCTAGCTAGCTAGCTAGGTAGCTAGGTAGGTAGTTAGTTAGTTAGTTAGTTAGTTAGTTAGTTAGATAGATAGATAGATAGAACAACAACCATCAAGAATCAGCAGCACATGTCTTGATTGGCCTCTGGCCATCTATGGCCATCTATGTCTTGATTGGCCACCAGGACCTCGTGACTTGGCGCGTTCCTTCGTCAACCGCGCCACCGGTCGCCCGATGCGAAGCAAACGGGAGCCCCCACTTCATCTTCAGCTTCGTGAAGGTTAACAGACTGGCGGGCCAGGAGTCTGTTAAGCAAACCCGCTGAACGAGTCGGTGAGTCGGTGGCAGACAGGAAGTTTCGGACAGAAGAATCGTCGAAACTGGGAAAGCCTTCACTATTGGGCTTTGATCTCTAGAACCTTCCGAAGATCTTTTGTGGATCTTATGTGGGCACCTGGACACCAAAATGGCCCTTCCAGCCAAATTCAACCAGCCGGAACACATCTGCCAACTCTGACACTCGTCATCCATCTTCGCCCCCAAATCAACGCAGCGATGGGCTGTGGAATGCTCTCCTCAGTGGCCTGCTGTGCTCACATAGCAAATATGCCACTGAACGTAGTATTTTGTGCTACCCCGCAAAACATGCCCACGTTCCATCGTTTTCATGGTCCCCACAACGATGTCATCGGGTGGGGACTGGGAGGGGTACAGTGTGAAACCTTGGTTGCAATGACCACGTTGAGACATCGATGGTCATTGCGGGCATGTTATACAGCATACAGCGGCATATTGCAAAACACTTTGCGCTCGTCCTTACTCAATCGCTCGTCCTCAACGAAAGAGTAATACTTTCAAAACGGCATTCCCGTGCACAACGCCCCCGCCTCTGCCAAACCCACTTTCGAATCTCCCTCTTCTCGTCGGGATGGATCTGCATCGGAAAAACGCTACAGGACCGTGGTGCACCGTCGATCACGCGACAAAGCTCAGGCAGCTCCTTCGGACCTCTATATCCACTCTAAGCGACGAAGAAAACGGATTCATGAGTCACTGTTCACCATTAATGTTCTCCAACCTAATAGCGATAGCCTCCACCGTGCGTAGCCTTCTAGCTCTAGTAATTCGTCCAATTCGGATCCTGTAAATCGTTGGATCCGAATTCGTGTCGGTCAAATCCTCTTCGCCTCATTCGGCACATAGGCCTTGTAGCGCTTCATCAAGGCCTGGAATGACAGATCCGCGACTTGGAAAGGGACGGGATCGTTCGGCGACTTTCGGGCAGAGACTGTAGAAGTGTTGCCGACATGAAAAACCGGATTCCAAAGATGGGCTGCTTCTGTTGGCATTTATTTTTTGTCAGGAAAACAACAGACACAAGACTATCTTCAATTGCCTTTCCCAAGTTCTTGTGCAAAGAGAATTGAAGAGTGTCAGTCGCGGTCAGTCGCATGTCCTAAAAGAAACCAACCCTTGAACGTTCGTACAACGCTTTGGGATGATCTGATAATTTTTGTCACTCCTCTCAGCTCTCCTATCCTCTGCATGACATGTGCGGAAAAATGTGCAGCCTCATTTGATGAATAAGCAGAAACCTTTTGGTCGTCGCTTTGTCCCACAAATCACCTGAAAGGCATCCCCAGAGTACCAGCACCAGTTCCTCTGCGCTGCACGCAGCGCTGCCTTTGCTTGGAGTGAAAATGTCCAAACCCTTCACGCCCTCTGGGGAGCCCAGCTCGTTCCGTCATGCGGAAGAGGGGAATGTCATCTTTCGGAATGGACCAGCAGCAACACTTGATGTTCTTCTCATCATCATCATCTCCACCTGCATTTTCTAAGAAAGCGCCCGTACCAATCAGGGAGCGATTATTCAGTGTTTTGCGCAACCCCATGAATGACTTGGAAGGCAAAGCCCATCAGAAGAGGCTTCGAAGTACCAAGCCCGGTTCAATCCTCTTCGGATCGATCCTTCACCCAATGACAAGGAACAGCAGTCGCCGTTCGCTGGTTTCTTTCGGCGAATCCGAGCATCCAAAGACCAAAACGGAGGTTTCCCTCACCATCCCAGTGACCACCCGAGGCGAAAAAAGACTTCCCAACCCAAGTCCTTTGACCACGCGCTGTTGGCCAAAAAGAGGCCGAAGCCCCCCCAAAAGAACGCGACGGACCGTGTGGGCGCGTTTGCTGGTCACGCGGTGCTCGTGCCACCGAGCGACTCCAAGGGAGGTCCCACTTATCGAAGTAGATGAATTGCCTTAGGCAGTCAGCGTCGCGTCTCGCCGCGTCCCGTGAGCGATCGGAGCGATCCTTTGTTTCGAGAGGTAGGAAGAGTTCGTTACAGTACTTGGATTGGTATTGGGTTGATAGGAGGTTAATTAGATTCTTGGAAGCTCCGTAGTAAACCTCCAGGGTCATTGTGATTCCGTGGCAACAAATGCAACACCTTGGTTACTACCAAGCAAGGATGGGACAAAGAAGCTGCTCCGGTTGCTTGGGCACGGTGCTCGACCGCATCGGTGGTACTCAAAACGATGCGGCCAGACAGCTTCCGTGGGGCAAACTGGTGCAATTCCTTCACAGCGTTCAACCTCTCTGAGGCCTGGACCACTTGTTGGCATATCTGATTTTCTTTCCATTCACTTCTCCTGTACCTCGGTCGAGACTCTTCTAGAAGCGTTTGACACGGTCTGGGCGCATCTTCAGCTCGACATGGACACCTCCACCTCTTCCGCCGTTCCGCCTCTAATGACCACGGCTGACCACGGCCTGTTCCAACGGTCCACGAACAGCCTTCCGAGCTTCGCGCCGACACACGTCCCGACACACGAAAGGACCCTCCGGAACCGAGGCTCGGGACTCTTGATGTCAGCTTCGAACCTCGGGCACGCTTCGAAGCGATCGCTTCGAAGCGACGCCGGTGAAGTGGGGCGAAGAGTGGAAAAATCCATCCACTAGAATAAGGTGTTACCAGGTGTAATTGCCAGCTATGGTTGAACTAAGTTGAACCCACTTGCAAGCGTCACTGTCCACTCACCCCTTTGCCCTCCATCTGACCCTGCTCCAAGACGGGTGCGAAGTAGGTTGGAGGCCATCGCTATTCGATATAAAATAAAAAGAAAAGGATGGACCTCTGGATCGACCGAAGCGACTGAATCTGCAGCAGCCAACATGGGCCAACATGCAGCTTGCGACGTGGTTCGCAAGCCTCTCCCACGTCTCGTTCGGTCGAAGGCGAGGAGATGCGAAGGCGTCCAAAATGATGCAGAAAAAGAGGAACATGAGAAACAACTGAGAAACAATCGCTTTTTGTTGAGTTACTAATAGCGATGGCCTCCAACCTACTAGCGATGGCCTCCAATGATCCTGTCTGTGGCACGTCCCATCAGGTGTCTTTCCTCTCATCTGAATCGTCTCTACAGCGGTTACTTTCACTCTCGCCGAACGCGAGCCGACTGCACCCACAACGCGCAAATCTCCGTGCCGCGAGCCGATTGGGCATCCAGGCTTGTCCCAGCCATCCTCCGGCTCGGTCATCCAGTAGCAAATGCCTGCCTGCAGAGAAAGCGCAAGGGAGCAACCCAACGGTTGCACCTCGTTTTTTCACGAACCAACGGACGTTTCCCGCTGTCGCCTCCTGGCTGCCAAGCTTTAATCGGCCGAAGAAGCGTGAGAAGAAGCCCCTCAGCTGGGAAATGTGGCAGAATGACCAAACAAGTGTGGGAGATCACAGGAAAATCACTAAGGCGCTTCAGATAATAGGACTGGAATGGCCTGAGATTTCTTGGGGGGAGGCGCTAAATAGGAAAAAAGATGCACACCGCCAGCACGCACGGTGGCGTCTCCACCTTTCATCCCATGTCCATCATCCCGTCCACAGGTCCCCCATGTAGGATCCGGGCTCTGTGTTCATTTCAAAGACCAAGCGTTCTCCAGCAGCATTCTGGATGAAGGTGTTTCCCTTGGTGTACCTGGCGGACGCACTGGTCGACCGGTCGACCAACCCATGGCATGCGTTCCGATCTCGCTCGTCTCCGTGGTGCGGTGGTCAACGAGCGCAGGCCGCAGGGCGCCGCCACATGGGATGCTTTGCTGAGTCGTCCAGCTCTGGTGCCGCACATGTCGACGTTTGGGGTTTGACACCATTCACAACCCGTTCGTAGCTTCTTGCTCCGTTCGCGTCGCGATGCCCGAACATGCTCCGCTTCGTAGGGCGATCGGAGCCGCTGCGATCGGTCCGCGACGTCGAAGCGGCCGAGGTTGGTCCAAAGGACTCGACGACGTGGTCGTCTCTGATCGACGTGGTCGTCGAAAGCAACACCGAGAGAACCCTCGCACTCGTCGATCTCGACCCCCGCAGGAAGCCCTTCCTGGCCATGGAGGTCACTGGTCATCAGAATCATTGGGAAAACCATAAAAGCTATGAAACAAAAGGAGAAGAACCAGCACCACCCAAAGGTGGTTATTGGATGGAAAATGCATGGTCAGGGGGGTCTATAAACCACCCTTTGGGTGGTCCTGGAAGAAGTCAACTGAAAGTAGTTTGAAGAAACAAGTAAGATTGGGAGACCTCCCAATTCGACCCCTGGAAGAAAGAACATAGACCAGTCTACCTGTCTACCTCTTATAGACCCATGTGACAAAGGACATCCCCGGTACACAACCTTTGGATTGCACGTGGCTGACTCTTCATCCTCACCGCGGACCCTGTGTGGACCCTCTGTGGACCCAAAAGACCTCCGAGGAGACAACTCCCATGTGATTACTACTATAGGAACAAGAAGCTACTAGGTTGGAGGCCATTTCTACTAGGAGCAAGGACGCTCCTGGGGTGGAGGCCATCGCTATTAGGGTGAAGGTCCCAAACCTGATTTCCAGCTTTGCGAACGAAAGCAAAGCTCCTTGCCACTGGAGTCAAACACGCGGTGACCGTGCCGCAAACTCGTGGATCAGGTAGATAGGTGACAACCATGGGCGTGAAGATACGCTCAAAAGCATGTGTTCACCTAAGCCCCAAAAGCATCTTGTCAAGACAGATACTTAGGACTTAGAAGGACCATGACGACAGTACTGGAGTAGAGGAAACTCCTCTTCGGGTCACCTTAAGACTATGTTTGAAGTAGTCCTGGGACCTGGGTCATTTGTTGCAAGAGGACCTTCAGTCCAGGCAATTCCCAGCTAGCCCCGCCCGGAATCGCCTTGGGCGTCCACCAAATGCTGGGATGGGGCTCCTTCTTCACCTTTCCATCCACCTCTTTCTTGATCAAGAAGGGCTCCTATGGAAGTCAAGAAAATGCTCACACACTCTCGTGCTCGCGCGCGCGCTCTCTCTCTCTCTCTCTCTGTCTGTGGGAAACAGAACAGGCCGAAGTCCTTGGGCAACAGGAAACCTTTGTAGGAAGATACCTGGCAAAAGACATGCTGATTGGCAAGGTTGGCAAGGACAGCTTGGCACCAAAAGCACCGGGTTGGCAATAGCCGTGCAAGTGTGTTTGTTTATGGGGTCCTCAGGTGCCATCTACAAATCTACAAACAGCCCCAAGGCATTGGAAAAGAGGCGCTGATGAAAAGAGTAGCGACGGCCTCCAACCTACAGCGATGGTATGAACATGAACAACATTGAACAGAATAGGATCCAAGTCAAGACCATGCGATCTCGGTTACTTCATCAGTTGTCCATTTCCAGGCGCCTGCATGATGTTGTATTTCGTCAGCCGCTTCTCACGTCGCACATTCCCCTGCCGGTGCGAGAATTCGAAGTCAGAGTTTTTCTTCTTGACGTCACTGGCTGCGAGTTCCATTGACTGCCATGAAGGTGAGAACAAAAAATAGAAAATATGGCTGGCTACTGGGTGGAAACAAGTTACTCGATTTCAATCATTTTGTCTGAAGTTGATGTTGTACTATCAATCCCTTGTAGCACGTAAACCGAGTGTCATTACCCCCACCCCCCACCCCAATCCAACGCAGCGTGTCACATGTAAACCTTTAAAACGAACGAAAGCGCACGGCCTCTGAACAGGGGTCCCACCTATAGAACATAGGCCTGTGGAGCTCTAAGCATTGAGCATAAATAGAAAGCTTAGACCTCCACTTCTTGTTCCTAGTAGCTTCTTGTCACTACTAGTAAATCTATGTAAATCTAGTAAGGCCAGTTTCGCCCCGATCTTTCTCGCGTCCTTGCTCCTAGTAGTAAGGCCAGTTTCGCCCCGATCGTAGCAAGAATGCTACTAAATGCTTTGGAATTTGAAAGCGTCCTTCGACTCGAAAGGCTCCATGGTCCGAGTCGACGGAACGTGCCACGTGGCCACGTGCTTTTCTCGGCATGAGCCCAGCGCAACGAGCGTCCTCTGTCCGCACTGACCGAACCACGAACCCGCAAACATCCATGAGTCTGGACTGCAGAGATCCAGTGTTATACTCGCTATACTAGCTATACCAGTGTTTCATGAAGTTTCCATATGTTTTTTCTAAAGAGTGGCATCCAGCCATTGCCTGGTGTTCTTGTTGTCCAGCCATCTGCCGGTCGACGGTCGACAGTCGACCTCCAGGTAGGACCGGATGGCAAAGGATTCTTCGTCGTCCAACTCTTCTGAATCCTCGAGTGAGTCCGCCCGAGTGAGGAGAAACCGTCCGGGGACGTGGTTCGGAGACGAGGAGAACGTGTTTCATCATTCCATCCAACAGAGGTTGAATGACCCTATACACTATCCCAGTTCGGTACCCCAGGTGATAAGGGCAATTAACCTCTTATCATTTGTGGAAAAGCACAGAAGTTCCACAGAACATGTCTCAACGCGTCTCAACTCAGATGGGTTTGCTTGGGTTTGTGGTCGCCCGAAAGCTTTTGCCAAGGCTACCCTCTGTTTGATGTGTTGGGTGACACTCGGCCGAGAAGAACTCTCAGCCTCGCTGATCGACCCTAATAGCAATGGCCTCCAACCTACTAGCGATGGCCTCCAACCTAGTAGCGTCCTTGCCACTAGTAGCGATGCCCTTGTTACTAATAACCTAATAATCCTAATAGCAAACTAGCAGCAAAAAGTCAAGATGCTGACTTGGTGCGTAGTCCGAGCAGGTTGGCTTTGGGAAAATGCATGAAAATTCCTTCAGTTACAATGGTACTCTTGAAACGTCATTCTGTGAATCTTCCGGATGCTCATCTTTAAATTCAAGCTGTCTTGTTCTGCTCGTTTAGCATCAGAAAATTATGCCGATTTATCTACAAACCCATCCCTCCACACCACTGAGACCGACCAAACAAACCATCCAGCCCCTCCCACTGCTCCAGCCGCAACGCCACGAGCTGGCCGGACCGCACCTCGCGATCCTTCTGGGAGGTCCACCTGACCAGGACGTTTTGCTAGCGGTTTGGCAACAGCGACAGCTCGGTTTGGACGGTTTGGACCCAAGGACCTTGCGGAAACAGTTCTGGATGGGACCGAGTCAGCCGAGCCATGTCCGGGTTCCAACCAGTTTGTTTCTGGTTGGGACTGGATTTCTAGGGAGTGGTGTTCAGTCCCATCCAGTGCTGCCAATGCCACCCCTATCCTCCAACTTCAAGCACCACATGGAAACCCCCTGGTTCCCATGACTTCATCTCCATTGGCCGTTCTGGTGATTTTTTCTAGAGTGTAGATTGCTAGTAGGTTGGAGGCCATCGCTGGTTGTAGACCTCAAAAAGGCTCCATCGAAACGTGACCTGTTCTGTGCCACGAAGGGTACCCGGGCGGCGGGGCAAAGGCTTCCGTTTGAACTCTTCTCTTCCGCCCAGACCGTTTGTTTCTCAGAATAGTGATGGTCTCCAATCTAATTGTTTGATAGTTCCGCGGCGCCCCTTTCTTAGCCTATGCTGTTGCGGCTTCGTTCGCCCCTTCGACTACCTCTCTCCCGGGTCGATCGCCCCACCGACTACGACCGGAGCCCGGAGCCAGACGGCGCCTTTTGAAGAGCCCTGAGATGCTCACCTTTTCAAAGACGAAGACCTCATCCTGAACGTCTCGAAGGTCTAAGGTCTCACCCCCCCACCCTCGGAAGGAAGAACAAGCCTATTTCGCCCAAATCGGCCAAAGGGATGTTCATCAGATGGAAGTCATATTGTACTGTATGATGCCTGTATACATGAATATGATCGATGACATCGATGACATATTGTTTTACCTGATGGGCAAATCTTACACTGCAGTTTTGTGTTATGCCAACTAGGCTCTCGAGTGAGCATGCGGTTTTCGTTCGCTCGCCGTACCGACCGAAAAGGTGTATGTTGACGCATGCAAAACTCGCACAACACCTCTGGATTTCCTTGACTGGATGGGGCTGGATCGCCTTGTTTTGATGCACAATGATCACGTGGCGTTCAACTATATACATTGAAACGATTGCCGGCAGAAACCAACTGAAGGGATGCACAGAAATCCTCGCGTACTTCGCCAGGCAAGATCCCTACCACCTATAATCTGTAGAATTTAAATAGTCTGCATGCCCGAAAGAAGCACATCATATCTCCCAGTATGGCATCCCACTCCCAAAAATCCTAAAAATGTTCAAGTGAAATCAAGAATTGATGGCTCAAAATACGTTCTTGGGTTCCTGAGAGGTTTGGCCTAAAAACATTCCCTCCAGGTGGCTTTTCCTGCACGTTCTGCACTCAAGCACTCGAGTTTCTCACGTGAACGAAATCAAAAGGAGGAGTTTCGGCGAAAACCTCGCCACGGTTTCGTTCGTTTTTTGAACATTTGGCTGCCAACTTGTATACCTTTTATCATCTCAGCTATATAACCGCTATTTTCTTTTACCTTCACGACGTCTGAGGGCCTTTGACCGGCGCATGGTGAAAACGGCGGGCACCCCATTTCCGGCTGCTTCGTCCTCGTCTTCTTCGTCTTTCGTGGGCTTTTCCTGCGCAGCAACGACCACGACCCGAACAGCCAACGACCACGGCGGAGGCTCGCCGCCGCCTCGCGGCGGAACGGTCCGGAGCGTCTCCTCCTTTCCGGGGAACCAGGGCGGATCGTCGCTGGGGCCCTGTGGCGCAGCGTTGTCCTGAGACCGGGAGCCGAAGTGAAACGGCCGCGCGCGTCGAACGAGCGGACGGGCGGACGTCGTCCGAGCCGGAGCCGGAGTCGTCCATGGCAGGGAGTCAGCTGAACACGAACTCAGCTGATCGGTTCATGACGACCTGTGTTGACCATGCTGGTCGACCAGCCTCAAACCGAATCCGAGGGGTGTCGTCCCGGACTGCCTCCTTGCCATAGGTCGTTTCCTCCTCTTCCACCTGGCACTGGAGAGGCTCGGCGAGGTCGACGGTCGTGCAGAGCTTCCGTGTTGCCCAACACGAGAAGCGGAGGTTTCCAAACGTGGAGAGTGTCGAGGTTGCTCGTCGTGATGCTCTTCTTCTCTGAAATGAGTCTGCAACAAACATGTTTGCATTCTCCCTGCATAAGGGTTCTTGTGTGTCATTGTACCCTTTAAGGCTCTTGTCAATAGCAGTCAGCATCACCTAGCTTGGTCGAAGTAGGGTATCTGTGAACTGAGTATCTGTGGTGGAACTCCTTAAGACCCAGTCTCGCAGTGTGCGCGCCAGACAAGCGGGAAATTGATGTTTTGAACTCCACATCATCAAAGAAGAAGAGTGACAAGTCAGCCCAACAAAAAAATAAAAAGCCTGCAATTGAAGAACCTACTTGATGTCTCCCCACAAATGCGCTGTTCCATGATGACCGGCCTGTTTTTTGATCTTCTTGATCACTTCCTGGTGGTCCCTCAGCACCATCTACGGGATGGACAAGCTGGAATTGCCCTGCAGGATTCTTGAACATATGGAAGTTGCTGGGTTTTTCTGCATTCCCGCCGATGCCACGGTCATGCGTTCTAGGGGCCATCAAAAATTAGATAAGTGACAACACACACTTGTTAGTTTGCAATGTTCTTTCTGCGGAGGTTACATTCATTTCAGTGACCCATCATCCTTTGTTTCCTGCGTGAACTTTTAGGTCAACTTGCCACACAAGCGCCGCAGAAATGCAAAGGAGTTGTATATAGGTGAATGCCTTCAGCACAAATGGTATCCCCATAAGTAAAAGCAACGAATAGCACCCCGAATCGTGTACTGTTTGGCCACGTGTTTCTTTCTTGCAACGATACGGGTGGTAGTAAAAAAAACAAGTGTCATCAAGTATCAAAGTTCCAAGAACGAGCTAACAGTGATGGTGTAGTGAGTTTCAGGGGGAGGTGTACTGTCTCCTTCGGTCTTTCATGTGGACATGGCTTCTACAAATGCTCATCCCAAGATTTCTAAAGGCCCGAGTCTGCTTTCCGACGGCCATTGGCATGAAGAAGCATCTTCTCGCAACAGTCGTCTGTAAACGAACGTGATCAGCTACCCCTTAATGGAGCTGAAGCTCCCCACGTCCACCATTCTTTCGTGCCAAGTGACACCTGTCGTTGTCTGATCTTCTTGTGCAATTCCTCTCGTGTTTGCCGAACTGGGACATGGGGACAACATGGGGACAATTCCAAGAGTACTCCGGAGTCTTCCATGTGTTACCAGTCTTGAGTATCTGAGAAAGGCCATCGCTATTCGGTTGGAGGACCATCGCTAGTAGGTTAGAGGCCATCGCTTTTTTTCGGCCATTACCCTGTAAAACAGGTCTTGAGTGTCGGAGAACTGTTTCGTTCATCGTTGAGAGTGACCGACCTCCTTTGTGGTCTTACATCCCCTCAAATTGTGCATTGCTTCCTCATTGGCCAGTGAAGCCATAGGAGGTCCTCCTCCACAAATTGTTTGACCATTAACACACCGTTTGTGCCATGTAAGATAGCAGCTTTCATTGATTGTTCAGATGGTCCAAAAAGAATTCCCTATAAGATACCACATGCCAGTCCTTCGTGAAACAACATCACCTCCATTCTTCTCGTTCCCAGCGCCCCCAGCACCACACGGCATACCGTCCGAAAGCGACATCTGTTTTGGGATGATGTGAGGCGAATGCGATGAGGTTGTATCAGGGCCGAATGCAGACGCCACTGGTGATATTCGGAGACGAACACTCTGGTTGGCATGGATCGAAAATAGACCTAGCCTAGCCATCCCATCCGGTGAACCAATACTTCACCACTTCCCCACAAGTCCGATCCGGGTTTCAGGTCCAGGTTCCTGGTCCTGAAAACCTCCAAACGAGTAGTGTTGTTTGTATGATCAACTTCCTCAAACTGACCTGGCTTGGGAATTCAAACTGACCTGACTTGGGAACTTCATCCCTGGCCCCTCCCTGGCCCCTTCTCTTCCGCAGCCGTGAGAACCACCGGCTACTTCAGCACCGTGCCTGCTCCTTTTTCACCTTCTCTTCCCGGTCTTTTCGCGCTTGCTCCGTCTTTGCAGTGATCTGCCGAGATGTGGACGTGGTCAACGTGGAAATCGGCGACTCCATAAGGGAAGAAGAACTGGAGCGTTTTTTCGGAAGGTCAAAATGGACCTGCCATGGGAAAGGGTGCCTTTTAATGGGTGGTATACGCCTACCAAGAAAAAGAATAACACACCTCCTGCACACGGAACCTGGCATGGAAAACAGGGAAAGAACGAGGCCGCGAACCTGTGGAACCTGGGTGAAAGCGAGGTCGGGACACAAGTGGCACACAGCTGGCACACCGGCCAGGGCCTCTTCCACGACGGAGGTGAGACAATACCCTCTTTATGAGTGAAGTCATTGGGTGAGACGTCTGCGGGGGGGGTGCGCTATTGCAACGTCTGCGAGTTTGATAGATTTCGTCCGGAACGAGGAGGCGTGTCAAGCGGAATCTCCACCCTCCTCGAACGACAGCTGCGCCAGGAACAGCTATAAAGGGCTATGGACTTTGAGAACCTGCACTGCAAGGCCTAAGGCATAAGCACAATGGAATTGAGCGTTGCGAGGTTCCTCCGGATGCCCGAATTTGGCCTCAACAAACCCTCAAGAGCGAGACACACAGGAAGAAGACTGACATATCGGCTTCTAAAGCATGTCAATCACGTGAAAACCAGCCTTGACATCTGTCCCGATCGGTGAACATCGCCGCTTCATGCATATTCCCACCTTGAACATGCAATACCTGGTCTCCCTTCCCCTTCCTTCTCCTCTCTTCTCCTCCCTCATGCTGCAGCAATGCTACAATGCAATACTGCCATGGCATCACATGGCATCACCTGCATCATGTTCGTTCCTGTGCTCTTCTCATTTCGCACAATTCTTCTTCGAGCTATTATTACCGGATCAGGATCCCTTTTGTAACTTGGTCATGGCACCTGCTAGGCTGTACTGGCCACTATCAATCACTATTGGGACAGCCAGCTACCCCCAGAGTTCGTCCCGCCTCCAACACCCTCAGATGTGATACAGCACACAAACCTTAAATGAAGAATCCAGTGTGCTCACCTGGCGGGACCCCCACCAAATTTGATTTATCAAGTCTCTGCTGGAAATGGCGTGACGCTTCAAAACATAACCCCCCCCACCCAAATGACTTGGTTCGCCTGCGTCCCATTCTGCTAAATGGTGTGTCTACCCCCCCGCCCGCGCGCGTGCGAGAAAAAGCTCCTAGTAGCTTCTTGTTTACGGTAGTAGTAAGGCCAGGAGCCCCGTTCGTAGCGTCCGATCGCTCCGTTCGTAGCGATGCCCTTTGCTCCGTTCATCGCTTCTTGTTACTAGTAGCGTTTTCTTCATCTTTCCAGTGGGTCTCACAAAACCGTGTGTTCTTTCATTTCCACGCGGATGTCCTGGCACAAAACTACCTGGATCGCTCATGCGATCCAAGCAGCCACGTTTGCAATGACTACGTTCTTTTCCACCGCACCCAGCTCGGCGTAGTATGGGCACTCGGTCAATGAACGAAAACAACAAACCAGCTCTCTAACCTCTCTAACCAAAGAGGATCTTTCGGCGTCCACGCCCATCTTGTCACCCCATCCCGCCGATGCCCGAAGACCAACGAAATAAATCCAACCGGGCCCCCGACTGAGTCTTTGAGCTCTTTTGTAAGGTCTTGTTCCAGCTTGACCATTTCCTCGCGAGGAGTCTATGCCAGATCAAAATGATGACGGATGATCGAGGGTCAAATTCGAGTCCACCAGCTCAGCTCTATATAGATTTAAAAATGAACTCGAAACCAAGCGCTGATTTAAAAATGAACTCGAAACCAAGCGCTGAACGTGTGTTGCGGAGGGCTGCCAAAATTATCTGAGTGGAAGTTGGGCGAAAAGGCTCCGAGGTTACATGGGGACCCTACTTCGACAAAAAAAAACAAAGAACCTGACACGATTATCTAAGAAATCTTGGCGCTCCATGCAGAAGACCTGGCTCTTCGGCGAATAGCAATGTTTTCATGCCGTGCCTGCTAGTCCTGAAATCAAAAAAAGACGAGTCCTTGAGCATGCTGCTTACAGCTCAAGGCCCACCCATCATCCCATATTGGTCGTGTTCTGGCTGTGATCAATCAACTCGTGCACCATCTGCTGTTGGAGCAACCAGAATTTCTCCAAGCTCAGTGATCAGCCGCACACTGCGCCACCCTTGGGGATCAGCTTGTGAAAGTCCGGAAGACAGTTCCAACCGCCATGAACATGTGGGTTGACGGCTGAGCTCTAGCCAAGCACATCTTGCACCTTGTGGGCAACCCCCACGCTGAAATGCATTGGGCGGCCGAAAGTACAGAGCTGCGCACGTTTGGAACTGTAAAACAAGGGTAATTGGCCAAATGGCCATGCTTTTCATGTCTCCTTGTCCCGCCAAAGCGGTCCAGGCTTTCTGGCGGAACCGGGAAAAAAGGCCATGTGCATTGAGTCGAATCCAAGAGGCGCTCAGTGTGTCTCCAGAGGGAATTGATCAGTCGTCCTTTCACATCACTGTTCAGCTGGACGGAAGGTTGCCATGGACTCCTCAGACCCCCCTGCGCGGCACATCGATTCAAAGGATCCAATGAAACTGGGACAGACTGTCCAATTCGCCAGACAGACGAGCTGGACGGGAGGCAACCACCCGGCACATCGGATGCAGAAGCAGAAAACGGAGGCAGAGTTCGCTGCCGGTCCTCCTCTAAGGCCTGTTTATCGATCGTCTCCTTCTTCTCAGCTTCTTCCTGACGTCGAGATCCGTGTTTTTGCATGGCTTTTTCTTCCAAACGACACGGCAGAACGGATGCATCGGCGACCGGGTCAAAGCACCTGTCGAAAAGAACCACCCCACGAGTAATCCGCGACCGGGTCAGTCGATGGGCTTCGTTTCGGAGAAACGGAGTCATGATAGGTTTCTACGGACCACGAAACCAACTCGCAATTCACGAACCGACGGAGTTTTCGGAAAACAAAGACAAAGCGGTCGATTTGGCAGTTGATGGCTGGAGATGGCGCTTCAAACAGGAGGTATCTGCTGAATCCTTGCAATCGACGTTGTCATCCCTCTAACCTACGCATGTCTTCTTCTTTTGTCCTCACAGTGCTCACAGTTCTTTGTCCTCACACTGCTCCCAGTTCTGAGGGTGGTTGATCTCCAGTCCCCCAAACTCTAAATGCCCGGAAAACTGCCCTTGCTGATCCTTTGCCATGCAGTTGGGTCTGATCACCCACGGAGAGTGACTTGCATGCGCCGGCCTCGACATCAGTCCTGAGGCGGGCTGGCCGATTCGCCCGTCTGTGGTTTGGAATGTGTTTGGCGTCCGACCGATGCCTGTTATTTTCCAACCTCTCTCTGGTCCGAAACTCTTTGAAGGACGCGAACCGAACGGGGCTCCTGGCATCGCTACGAACGGAGCGTTCGGACGCAACGATCGGGGCTCCTGGCATCGCTATTGAGGGAGTGATTCATTTGCCATCAGAATCTCTATCGTCCTCGGGGTGTTGTCGGCACCCCCTCCGAGACGCCGGACTCGACCCGGGTCAACCTTTGACCGAGACGCCGGAAGCTGATCGGGTTGCCATTCTGCGTGAGCACCGGGATGCAGGAACCTCGGTCCGGCGAACGGCGCGGCGTCCGAGACCCAACAAGGTCCGTGGGATGGGAGGCGCACCGAGCTGCAGGATCTGTGGTCCCCTTCGAAAAACATGGGATCTGAAGAGTAGGAGCAGCTGGTTCGGTCTTTGAGATCAACGACCCACAAAATGGGAAGTAAAAAAACATGGTCTCGAGTCGAGCAAACACCTGTGCACGAATGACCAAGGGCCCCTTTATATATATATATATATCTATAGGATGTGCCTTTTTCTGTGCGCATGCTTGACGATCAAAATAATGCAAGAATTTTTGGTGGATGTAAGGACTATATAGGGTAAAGGTCCCGGTCCAGGTTCGTCTTGAAGAGCATTGGTGTTCTGCTAGTTCACAGCAGGATCTGAGAACGTGATGGGGTTGCCGCCCAGGGAGATGAAGCACCGCAGTTTAACAGGGAGCTGAGCACTCCCTGAAATCACCGGAGTGGAGTGAGTTCGCCACCTGCTTGGTCTTCGGAGTTCATGGTCATTCAAAAACGGGGCCACTCCAGTTTTTCATCGACTGGGCCATGACCGTGGGAACAGCAACCAATCTGACGGCTTCCAACCTACTACCAATCTGACCTCATTTGGCCTCTCTCCATGGCCTCTTTCTCCCAAAACATCCTGGACTCCGGACGCACGTGGCTGGTGATGAGATCACCCAGGACCTCGCTTTTCTGCGGCGCGTCGAAACTTTTCTCGTCGGATCGAGGGTTCTGTGGAACAACGCGCCTCCTGATTTGTTGCGAACCAGGAGTCGAGCAGCAAGCGCTTCAAACATGGATTCACTCTCAAAGGTTCAGGGGCCTCTGTGGAATGGGATTCTTCACTAAGGTCATTTCTTTCTGGGTAAAGCTGGCGAGATTTTCTGGCGAAGCCACTGCTGGTTTGAACCCACAAACAGCTCGCATGTCAAACAGCTCCCCAATCATGTGCCCAGCTTCACGGGCCTTTTTTGGCTGTCAACGTCATGGGCTTTGCTCGCTCTGTCAACGTAGGGTGCTGTCAGCATCGAGGAGGTCGAATCCACCCGAATCGCAGGAGGGGGGGCGTGGTGGAGCCGACCACACCGGAAGACTTCCGCCTAGCCCAGCGAGGCCAACTCAAACTTGCAAACTGGATTGAATAAGTTTCGTATTCATATCCCAAACACTCCGGGACTGCCATATATGCCGCCCCATTGACCCCTCAAACCACCCCAATGTAGGTATATATGGCATACATGGAGTGTCTGGCATAGTAGCTTCTTGCTACTAGTAGCGATGGCCTCCAACCTGAGCTTTTAGGACAAAAAAGACGAAACCTGCTGCTGAGCAGAGCTCGTCCCGCCGCTTCTCGGGTCCCCCAGGCCGGGATCCAGGAGGGAATCGGCGGCTCCAAGGTCACCTGCCCGGGGAAACCAGCGCCGGCGCCGGGGAAAAGCACAGACATTCATGTGAAATCATCACAGGGCGGCTGGATTCCTCTTGCAATTCTTGGATTCCTTTTGCAAAGTGTTCATCTAGAATCTAGAAGCGAGATGAAACTCATGGTCTCCTCAATGGTCGTCCGGTCTCTGCGTCATCCCCGAAAGGTGGATTTCAGCAGTTGTGATGTGGCTTGTCCTCCACCCGGCGTTGAAAGTGACAAGCTAAGGGAGAATCGAAAGTGAGAAAAGTGTGTAAGCATATTAACCCAGTTCTCATCCAGAATGCAGCTCGTAGATGCTCGTCGTGTCTATCACCCAAGCTGACCTGCGAGCCTGGGATTAAAAGTCACCTTCCCTCTATCTTGGAAAAACCGGGGACAAAATCCACCAAAAAGTTGGACCCCTTATATCGGTGAGTTGATCTCAACCTGCACTCACAGAATCCTCCACAACCCCGCCTTGATCTCCCTCGCAGCTGGATCGATCCATTGTTCTAGGAGTGAGACAGGCACGACACAGTTTTGGGCGCTGAACACGACGGTTTTGGTGTTTTGGTGCTCGGACCGCCGGTCGGTTCCCCTATCAGCCTGTGGATTGAAACAAAAAAGATGGGGAAGGATCCACACTTGGCCCGAATACTTGGCCGCTGACCCCGCGTGGCACGCAAACAGTACCAAAGCAAAAAGAACAGAAAGCGCCAACCGGGTGCTTCTTTAGAAGCGTGCCCGGCTGGCTCTAACGGAAGTCGGGGCCCACGTGCAAAGCGTCAACCACTCAAACTCCATTCCAAGTGTTGCAAGTAGCTAGTACCAGAAACCACCTGTCCCGGAGGGATCCACACATCAATAAACACGAATGAACCACCATGTTTTTAACTGACAACCACCGCGCTTCTTCGCTGCCGACCGCATTCCGCATTCCGGTCGAGTGCACCGCACAGGTCGATCGGTGCCATCGAGTGGCCGATGTCTTCGTTGAAGACCATCTTGGTCTTGAGCCCTTCTTCCGCTTCCATCGGCGCCTCCTCTTTCGTGGGCTCCCTGGCACAGCGACCAAATGGCGGAGACACCGGTGTCTCCCAACAACCCGCGTGTTCTTCGTGTTTGTTCCATGTCGAAACACTCCTCCAGACACCGAGTGGTCGACGAAAAGCTGCAACACCGAGACCTCCATCGAGTGAAGCGACCACCGAGTCGTCCGGACCGGGACCGGAGAGACGTCCGGACCGGGACCGGAGAGATGGGCGCTTGTTGAGAGCGGACTGGGGGGGGGTCTAGGAGGACGGTCAGGATGTGGCGCGAGGATCCGCGAGTGTCATGCCTTTTGTGACAAACAGGACGGAATTGCTTGATGGTCACGTCGTAGATCATGTAGCAAGTGATGAGGACAAAGATCACTGGATAGCCGATGATGCCGCACTCAGTCGAGTTTGCATCCAGCGCATCGTTGCTGAAATCTCTCAAGAGGCCAGTTGCAGTCAGACTGAAGCAAAGTTGTGAGCTGTCAGCTTGTACGCGTCAAAATTGGTGGAAGCATGCCAACATAAGGAAAGAGCTTCGCAAAAAAAACAAAATAAACGAACATGCCTGGGAACATCACAGAACATCTCATTAACATGTCTCTCTATCTTCGATGGCATTGAGGCAAAACGCGCGACTTTGTCGGCGATGTTCTGTCCAAGCCACAGCTTGTGTTGAGCTATCTTCGATGGCATTCAGGGGTAGGAGCAAGGACGCTACGAACGGAGCAAAGGGCATCGCTACTAGGAACAAGGGCCTTACTAGTAACAAGAAGCGAACGTAGAAACAAGAATTCGTAATTATAGAACCGACGTCCGCGACCGGCTTCCTCCTCGGGCCCCCGGACCGCGACGAAGGCCTGCACCTGCCACCTGGGCGCTCGGCGAAGCGAGGCGCCGGAGGCCCTTGAAAGAGTGTCCGTACTAGTTAATTCTAATTACTAGCTTCTTGTTTCTACTAGCTTCTCGGAAAAACTAGTAGCGATGCACTTGTTACTACTAGTAAGGCACTTGTTACTACTAGCTTCTTTTGAGTTATAGCAGCAAATAGAAGCTTCTTGTTACTAGTAATGGCCTCCACCCTAGTTGCGATGGCCTCCACCTAGTAGCGTCCTTTGGGGAGAATTTCGGAGATTCAAGGTGAGCCGAGTCCAGATTGCAATAGATGACCTAAGAGCGAGTTTTTCTGCAACCTAATGACGATGGCCAGCCTAAGCTGGGGAGAATCTCGGAGATGGTGAAAGCTGATGTTGGAAGTGAAAAATCCTAAGCTGGACGATCCTTTGGACAAAGTGTTTAACTAAGCTGTGGGTCAGGGCACGAGCTCGGAGCTCACCGAAGGTTGACCTTCTTTGTACCGCGGTTGGACCAGGTCCCCCGGTTTTGCCCCATAGCCACGGTGTCTGAGTGAGGCTCCCTGTCGGGTTTGAGTGAGGCTCCTGTTATGACCCGACAAGTGTGGCATCTGCGGCATTGGTGTCCTTTAGACACAAAGAACTATCAAGGCATTCTGTCAGGTCCTTGCAAGGCGTTGAATTCATCTTCAGAGAGGATCTATATTAGCCATTAATCTGTAGAATCAACTGCCTTGTTCAGCTGCACTCAGACTCACTCAAGTGCAGAAGTTTGGCCCGTCTTTTCACCATACCTCATACCTCATACCGATGGCTGAACTGTGGAATTCGTGCTTCACAAACAGACCCAACGCATCCTTCCTTTCTCATGTCCTGGCTCTCGGGGCATCCTCTCGGCTCGGGCTCTCTCTCTCTCGCTCGGTTCCGGACCGCTCTGGCTTCCAGAAAAAAGAAGGTGACCAAGCAGGGCCTCAGGATTTGGCTGTCAACCAAGAAACCCGAAGAGGAGGATCGCTGAAGAGCGCCCGCTTCAAGCGCCCGTTTGAGATCGCTTCAACTGCAAAATGAAAAGGTCAATCGTTGTCTTTTTACTATAGTAGCTCCTGGCATTTCTACTAGTAACAAGAAGCGACAAGTAGCATTCTTCCAGGAAGTGATGCCTTTGGTTGCCTTTGGAGTCTCCACAGCTCGCTGGAAAACACCCGGTTGAAACTCCGGTGACCCTTGTTGGGGTACACTCTGTAGAGGGGCTCGAATCCGCAAGATTTCGAGCACGAGAAACTACCACAAATCATTACCCAGACACTCCATGTAGGTGGCTTATGTAGGGGTGGCTTCGAGGTCGATGATTTGTTGCTACATGTCAACTGTTGTTGTCTTACCACCTCTGAAACCACCCCAAATCATGTCCCCTTTCCCCACAATTGGAGTGCATTGCTCTGTCGGTCAGGCACCGTGGTCGACCAGCCACAGCGGCTTACGCCGCCGCCCGCAGCACCCCGCAGCACCCGCGACAAATCGGGCGACGAAGTGCGACGCGACGGATGAGACTCCGGGCTGTGCGATCATCTTTGCTGCGCTCTTGGTGAAGCCAATCAAGCCCTTAGAAGTCGAAAGTGCTTCAGAGGGAGAAGGAGAGATGAGAGCGAGAGGATTCATGACTGGCATCCATGAGGTTCCAGGAGGAGAGGACCCATGAACCTGGCCAAAGGATAGCAGCAGGAGGACAACAGGACGACTGGAGGACAAGAAGAGGACAACTGGAGTTCAGGGTTCAGGGCCAAAGACTGTGGCCAGCGTCTTTGTTCCTAAAGGAATATCAACCAACAGTAAACTGTTTGGTGAAACATGATTAAACATGAACATGATCAATCATCTGGTGCGTTTCATGAGCATATTTCAGCTAGGATGGGTTCTTTCCACGAGTTTGCCAAGCAGTTCTTGTGTCGCATCCTTTCCCACCCTCTATCACCCTGCCGGGCGACACAATCCAAGACGAAAATGGACAAGAAGCCGGGCTCCAGCCACTTCACCCTGCGGACGGCCGCATCTGATAAGCTGATCTTCAGCCCTAACCTACTAGCGATGGCCTCCAACATCTAGAATCTGGCTGCATCTAGCAGCCTCTCCAACATGGAAGTCATGTAGAGCTCGGAGTGTCCAGCTCGGTTGGAAAATGCGAAGCGACTTCACCATCCAATCTCAGGTGGATGCTTACTCAGGCGAACAGGGGGGCCTGGGTAACCGAATGAAAGGAGTCCGGGCCGTTTTCACCGGCCTGCGCTGGCTTCTCTTCATGACCGTCTGATAGTACCTGCTGCAAAGTCGGGTAAAGTAAAGCATTTTTGGGTTAACTCGTCCAACCGCGCTTTCCGTTCTTAGTAAGTTGATCAAAAGCCAACACTTTGCAGGTGACCCAACATGGTACCATCATTTTTGCTGGGTCAAGTGAGCTAGTGGTTTCTGTTTCTTGCCAATATTGCAGTCTCGTTCTATGCAATGGATCATCCAATCTCACTTCGTGCATGGTTGTTGTCGGGTCATAGAAATTGTGGGCCAGAAACTATGATACATACATGATACAACCATAGTCCTCGAAACAGCAACAAGAAAGGTCAGCTAACTCCTCTCTGACCTGTCACTCCATTTTGAACTCATGTCTCCATTCGGCGCACATCAAGTAGCCACCCCCCAAAGTGAAGACGAACAGGAACCTCAAGACACGAAGGGCGTCGCTGCGAAGGGCATCGCTGCGAAGGGCGTCGCCGTCCGGCCAGGCCCCTGGTCAAACCACTGTTGGGAGGGAGAGTGTCGTTTCTACACGATGGTTTGGAGGAACCGTCGTGGGGACTTGATCCGAGAAAGCCAAGTGAACCAGGCGTCGCCGCATGGCTCATGGACCGACGACATGGCTGCTTACGACGCAGTCGGGATGTGGCATCCGCTTTGGATCCCACACACAATCCGTCGAGGTTGAAGCAATGCTGAAAATGCATGTTCACCATGTCAAAAGGACTGCAGTGTTGTCGCTTGAGTTACGTAACTTGGAGGAAACTGTGGGTGCTACAAGAAAAAGGGTCTTCATCCTCTTCATGGTCGCTCTGATAGTCCCAACGTCTGCAACCAAAGCACATCAGCAGGAAGGTACCGGTGTAGGTATGCATCATCCGCCTGACATCCGGATCTCGCGGTTGGGCCGATCAAAGAAAGAAAAGCCGAAATCTCGCGATCTGTTTCAGTGTGACACACCTCCATTTCACTGCAAGTTCTGGTCCACACCACGTGCCACCAGCTCTCTGGGCCGAACCGGCCGGAGTGCTTTCACAAAGGAACACAGCAAAAACCGAGCAACCAGGAATAACCAGTGTTTTACCAAGGATCTGACACCACAAAACCAGGTCAACCCTTTTTTCAATGGTCTTTGAAGGCCAGGTTAGGGCTTTCGTTCCAAGATTTCATGCGTCTGCCACCTGGGCTTTTGGACACAAATGGAGCCCAGACCTGTTTTGGGTGGCCCTTCAAGGAGCAACCTCCCTCCGAGACGAGACGAAGCTCCTTAAGAGCTCCAGCTCGTGCATCAAGTACAGGAAGGGCACCACCTTGGACCGGCACGAGGGGCCAGTGACGCGTTTTGGGCAGACGCTGTGGGCCGGTATCTTGGGACGGTGTATGAAAAAGCGTGATCACAGTGCCACATTTGCTCTGTTTTGGGGCCGTTCTTTTTGTGATGTTTCTATATTTCTATTAGTATATTGCATGTTCTTCCCGGCTCTATTCTTGTGTGTTTCAGCATGCTTCTCTCTTTGGGCCACGTAAGCTGCTATGCTCCTATGCACGCCAGCTGGTCAATGAAACTGCACTCAGCGACTCAGAAATGCGTTTGGCCAGAAGCAAGACCAAACCACAAAATAATCTAAGAAGCCATTCACACAAATCTTCACCATTCCAGCGTCTATTCTCCTGAAAAACACAAACAGCCACCCCCATTCGCCACGGTAGGCCCTACTTCCTCTTCCTTCGACCTTTTTCCACTCAAAAGAGACCAACGCATCCGGTCGGAAGGGGAAGCCCGGCATCTTTCATCGGGTGCATGAGGCAAGGGATCTTGTCGTAGGCCTCTTGAAAGTCATCCTGACGACGAGTCGAAGGCTCGGAAGGACACACCCCACGTGCCGTACTATTTTGTGTAGGGTGTGAGCCACGGAATCATGTTCGTGCCCAAATAGATAGAAATGGTGTCCAATACATTCTTAGTGGGGATCTACTTTCGATCTATTTGGGGGGGTCTATATGCTTGTGAGGTGTTGATGAAAGATTAACAAAACATTAACAAACACCAGATCAGCACTGGGGAGTTTCCTGTCAGCTCACTTTTACCCTGCCAAGAATGCTGGAGAGATTGAAACTATCCCCTATGCTGGCAACGCTCTCTAACGCTTTTCCAGAGTCTCCGTGACTGAAATGTTGCCTGGAACCCGCAGGTCCTTGCTTTGTGAGTATCTTTCGGAAGTAAGGCAAAACGAATCGTGGGTAAGATTGCGTCAAGTACTTAAGTAATCGGTCACCGGTCAAAGAACTTTCGTATCGCCGTTGCCACCGAGCAGAGAGGTTAAGCACACTCACATGTCAAAAATTGTCAATATTAAATGGATTGCAAAAGGTCAGATGTGTTTCCAGTCGAAAAAAGTCTAAAAGGTTAGAAAACAAAAAGCAATGCTAAAAGTATTACAAAATGGGTCTGGAAATCCATGAACATCCTTATTTTGAAAATTAACCGTGATGGAAATGTAGGCAAAATATAAAAAGTTTGAGACGAAAAAAAACAAGCGCAGATCAAGGCAGGAAGCTCTTTGTTCAACGTTTGCAGTTGTCTGATACGTTTCATGCCTGATGATGTTATGTTATTTGTTGAGCCTCAATGAAACTGTTGTGTCATCATCTTAATTGGGTGTTTTTAAGTATTATTACAAAATGGGTTTAGGTCTCAAGAGCTTAGCACACACAACCAAGCATATAGTTTGAGTCTTGATACCTCTTACTTGTACGACTCGTATGTACCCAAATTATCCAAAAGTCTCGTTATGTTTTCTTAATTGCTAAATGAGTCATATAATATAAATTGACAAAATCGTGCTTAAGCACGCCCACTTTAGGTTGTCGGTGGCAGGGATTTTGCAAGTCAGATTGTACCTTCACTCCTCAGAAACCTGCAAACCACGTCGGCCCCCCCAAACGCCCAGGAAAAACCGAGACGGCCCAGAAAGCCGCGGCAAGAACGATCAAGAACGATCCTTCTAGTCAGTGAAACTATGAGGTCCGGACCGGTTTGGTCCGTGTGTCGAACGTGAAAAGCCACACTGAAATTCTCTTAATATACAAGTCACAATCAACAGGTCATCCACAAATCCCATCCAAATCCCTCACGAGGTGGTATTGGTCCATTCGTTGGCCAGAAACTGGACCCTTCCTGTTCTTCCGGCGCGCGGAAAACACGCGGAAATCATGAAAGCGTTTTCGGCCCAAAAACCCGCGGCGTTCGACTCGCTTGGCTCCTCGGTCACGTTTGCAGCCTTGATCTTCTTGATGAACGCCTGGTAAACTCGCTGCGCGTTCCGCTGCTCGCCCGCGAAAGACGAAGCGTTTAGCATCCTTCTACCGTTCGAACGGTGCGATGAAGAGAAGCATTCGTGCCGTTTCGTGCCTTGGTTGACCACTGACCATGAACAGATTTCTCTATAAGCGAGGTCAAACTACCATGGTTTGGTGAGGGAGGTTTTGACTCACAACCTGGAATCCTGGTCGTTTTGCTGTTACTTCTACCCACGGTCATGGTATCTTTTAATAGTATTTCCACTGACTGGTTCCATACCGGAACATGACTCCACTAGAAGGGTCTTCAACAGGATAAGTCCCAGGCAAAAAGACTTGTTCTCCGGAAAAAGGAGAACACTTCTCCGACTGTTGCATGCCCGAAAACCACACCGAAGAGAAGGACCCAAAACCAAACCATCCAAAAAAACCACTGAAACACCATCCCAAAACGAACTCGAAACGTCTTTTTTTGGGGGGGCGGCGAAGCAAAAACGGCAAGCACGCGCGGCGAAATGGTTTGGTCCACACCTTCCATTGCGCAGAGGTCCATTGGACCACCAACATGGCACTATCCGGCCCATCCACCTGTCGATGTGTCCAGGACATCGCTGCATCGGTGAGGGTGTTTCCGTCGCTGAATCGGTGCAAGGTGCTTGGGGTGTGTGCTTTTTCGGGATGGGGTGGGGTTTGGGGGGCAACTCGGATCTTAGCGCTGTTGGGGGTCAAATACAAAAGGTACACAGGCCACGTTGCGCCTGTGTCCAAGAGATGTTCTTAAATAACATGGGGAATCATTCCAAGCACTATTTTAGGAGGGCAACTTCACTGGCCATTCGTTCAGATCGAACACCCGCACGATGTCACAGGATCCCTTCCTTCTCGTCGTCTTTCTCGTCATCTTCTCCATCCAAACGACGGGATGTGACTTCCTGAGCAGGAGTGAACCCGGGCGTTCGAAAGAACATCACTAGCCTTTAAAAGCTTTGACTATAGTTTGGCATCTAACAAACACCTCCACCTCTTTCGCTGTTCGCAGCAGGCGCGGTTGGCAGGCAGGCACTGGTCGCGAGCTCGCGCAGCGGGGCGAGAGAAGGACCTGCCTTGAGGCTCCGCAGCGACTCGGCGTCGCCCGAGATATCTCCTGGCTTCGAGATCTTCAGTTCTCCCGAAGTACGGAAAAAAGCGGAAGAATTCCGGCGAACGGGAAGACGGCGAGATCGGAAACGCGGACGAGATCGAATCCAGAGGTTTTTTTCGGCGCAGAGGCAAACCATCTGGCGTGGGCCTTGAGTGACCAAACGAAGCGATGTTCATGAAGCAAACACTGGGGGGAGGGTCCTTGATGGCCATCTTCCGGGGCTTTTTCTTCCCGTGGAAGTTGGAGGACTTTTTCGAGTGGTGGATTATCCATCGATGTCGATGAGTGTGTTTTTTCTTTAACGTGACCCTACACAACACCAGTAAACATCAACATGTGTTGGTAGAACATGAAGGAGCATGATTGGAAACAAAGTGCCCTCTTTTTGGAGAACTATGCTCAAAGGATGCTATGCCCTCCACTTCGAACGTTGCGAACACTGCAGGTGATATAGAAAAATGTGATCTCTCAGCTTCTTAGACGTCCGAGACCTTTTCATCCGCTTGTCTGATGTCCCCAATCGAAGTCGGAGCTTCAACAAACAGAGGCCATTCAAGCAGAGTCCAAATAGACTCGCAGGCGAAGCGACCGAGGCCATCAGAACCAAGCAAACAGGAACATGCTTGGCACTCTCCAATGGACTCTGCTGTTTGAGGTCAGCTGCACCCTGCCGCATGGAACGGTTCAGCACCAGAGTGCAGTTCATCTGTCTAATTCGTGAAGCAGCGCGGTTGCCGGAGCTGTACATGAACAACCAAAAAAGAGGTGTGGCACTGAAGTCGATGGCCCGCAACTACCACTCTGATTGAAAAATAAAACATTAAAAAACTTTAAAAAACTAGTCTAACATACAATACAGTAGAGGTTGCCCCCATCTACTATCGACCAGGTGTGTTTGCTTCCGGTCTTTGCTTAGCTTGGCTTCACCACAACTAAAATGTGTGCAACTCACACGCAGCTCCACTGGCAAAGATTCTTGAGCAAGCAACACATGGCAACGCTTGCTGGTTGAGAACCCCCAAAGATTGCCAAAGAGAGCAGTCCTATGTGTTGAAAGAGAGCAGTCTTCTGATGTGGGAGGAGCACTTTCACGAATGTTGTGGGAAAGTCCAGAAGTCTTGAGATCGAAGCCAAAACGACATGAACCTCATGTAACTAATGTCGATCTTTTCATGTGCTTTTTCCGAAAAACCTCGGCGTCTCAGCGCCGGTCCCCTGTGGCCTCCCTATTTGGGGCCATGAATTAACACATAACGCCCACATGGCTCACGTCTCTACAGTCTCGGGAATCATCTCAGAGCTGTCCGGAGAAACTGTTCCCGTCGATCGCCTCTCCGTCGACGCACCGAGGACGATCCGGTCGAAGGACGATCGACCGGGGGCCCCTACTTTCGTTCGACATGACAAGAAGCTACTAGTAGCTCCTGGCATCGCTACGAACGGAGCAAGGATGCTACTAGTAGCTCCTGGCCTTACTACTACGTAGGAACAAGAGGCTGCTAGTGACAAGAAGCTACTACTAGCTTTTTAAGGCCCAAAGTGCCCAAATCTGTGGAAGCCACAAAGTGCCCAGTGCCCTTTAGGCAAGATCTCTTCGCCCAAGCTGCCTGAAATTCGGGTGATCAACCTGCAGTGCCTCAATTGATCCATTCATCACATCAGTGCGAACGCCATCCATCGCCCAAATCACATCGAACATCCCAACATTCACAGCCCGCTTTTCCACTGCTCCCCAAACCGCTCCTTTCGTGTGGAGGAGACTTTCGAAGACGCCAGAAGTCACGCGACGATGTCGCAAGCTTGAGACCATGAGATTGATCATGGAAAACTGAAAATGGTGGCCTTTTCATGGTTGGTGTCCTCTCCAAAACTCCAATCACGGCCGAACAGTCACCTGTTTTTCGACGTCGATGTGTCCCGTTTCGGTCCATGGCGCGCACCGGACGGGCCAAAAACCGGTCGACGACGCGGCCTGTAGAAGACTCGTTGCCCCACCAGAACGCCACCCACCGCTCCGACAGTGCCACCCACAGAGGCTCCTGTGAGGCAATGGCTGTGTGGCAAATGGTTCACCGGGGTAAGATGCCATTGAAGACGCTCCACCATCGTTGCCTTGTGGAATAGGCTGCTTCACAATGGTTCACCATTTCTGCTGGTTCGGATCAGCGATTGGCCTATTCCACATGGCGACGTATGGAGGCACGAACCAGATCCAAGACTGTGAAGGAGTCCGGAAAGAGCGCTCCCACCCCCGGTCGATCATCATCAGCAGCTCTTTTGGTCCAACAAATGGTGTCCTGGTCAAGCCTTCACTCCATCCCACAAAGGTAGGTTGGAGGCCATCGCTAGTAGTAAGCTAGCTTCTTTTTCTACGTCTATTTTTAGTTCTTCATTGTCTCCAGCGCCTGTCTCCACATCACCCATCCGATCCGATGCTCCTATGCAAAGCCCTGTGCCGGCGCCCAAAGCAGCGCCCACTGGTACTGAGAGCCTCAAGCAAGCACTGGACGCCAAGTGGGCGTCTTCGTTGACGCCATTGGTCCGGAAAGATGGCGCTGACCAAACGGACCGAGATGGCGGATAAACAAGGCCGGTTCTTCGTGCACGCTCTCCACTCGCCAGCAAGTTCATGGAAGTTCATGGTCAGACAATCGAGTCCAGTGAGATGAGGGTCCGATTCAGACATAAGCCGATCATAGACCTACATGCTGTTACCAAAAGCTGTTGCTGTCCTCTGATCGAAAAAATGGTGTTTGTGAGTGTGTATTACAGAACTCTGAGAACTCTCACCTTTTGCCCAGAAGTGTACAGAATTCGTTTGTGTCTCGAATTGGCCCAGAATTGAGAGACCCCTGAGTCGCCCAGGCCCTGCAGTGAAGACAGCAGGGCCCAAGCCAGCTAAGAGCCCCAGGGATCCTGCGCGGTGGGTGGGACGAGCTAGGGTAAAGAACGCCTGACCAGCGTACTGTTGAAATTGGAATCTGGGGCCAATGTTCTTCTTCCAATGTTGTTGACACATGTACAGAGATACTATACATGTGTGTTTAGGGACTTGTATACAGTGTTGTTTGATTCATGTTCTCCGGTTTTGGGGTCTCCCTACCACCTAAGGACCTATCCCTTCATTAAGGATTGCCGGATTGCCTTTCTGCGCAGAAGTACACTCCCCGAACAACTCAAAAACAAAGAGCCGATCAAGCGGTCCGAAGACCATGCGGGTGAAACGGAAAAAAGAAGCGAGGGAACCTCCTGCTGGCGGATTGCATGTTAGGTTTAAGATCATGTAGACTATTGATTGATAAAGCCCCCATGTGAAGAGGATGTCCAATTCAAGTGGGTCGGTGGGTCACCGCCCCCACTGGATGGAACAATTACTCAGCCGGCCCGGATGGCCTGAAATGTACACAACATCTATGCTATCTCATGTTTCGAAAGAAGAGTTTGGATGAAGTAATGCACCCTGGCCCAAATTAGGTGGTTGACCTTTACCATGTTCTCGCACCTGCAATTCACTCCATTTGCTTTCGAAATTAGGTGCCTCGTGAATCCGTGATGTCCCTACTTGGTTGCACCCATCGTAGTCGCCTGGTTCCCTTTAGCGAATTGTTTTTGTGTATGCTTCTTTCTGTCAGGTAGGCATGGTTTCACACCAAGAACCCACCTACACCGGCCATAAGACATGGCAAGGGGTAGCGTGGGTGCGTGCGACCGCCCGCGAGTTCGTGCATTCAAGTGGGTCGGTTTATTAATCAAAAGTCTACATTGTGTACAACGCCATTGTGTTCGGCTGTCATCACTTGGTTCCTCCCGAGGCCACTCCTCCAGCCAGCAACCCTGAGGTGCCACCGGCAATGCCCAAAGTGAGATATCCACCTGCCGACATGCGTCGCTCAGTGACGGGACCAAGGCCAGGAGCTAGACGATGCCCGGCAGCGGGGCTTGGAAGTGTCTTGGGGACCTAATAGCAAAAGGAACCTAACCCACCGGGTCTTCGACAAAGTTTAACTTTGATGTTAGTAACAACATCGTTAAACCTTGTTGTTAGCACATTCAGGAATCTTCATATATTTTTGTTCAGGCAACTCAGGCGCAACTTCATGCCTGATCATGACATTTGACGATCCCAATCCCACTAGCCATTGGGTTCAATGCGCGCTGGGGCCAAAGCGTTCAGGAAAAGCTGGAATCTTAGCACGTGTCTAATCACAGTTGTTCTTCTCCCTAATCTGGCTTGCGTTAAGGATGGGCCAATGAGAATGGTCCAGGTGCCCAGCCTTCTGCACCCTTTTCAATTTAGTGATCTAGTCGTCACAGTTCTTGGCAGTTGCAACCAGTTGGAGCTTTTTGCACAGGATTGTTCAATGATTTGTTGGCCCAAAGGTGCGGGGAAATGCACCAAGGTGAAGCAGCATGAACATTTAATGCAAAATGAGGTTCAAGTGCTTCAAGGATTTTCTACGTGTGCTAGCTGGGTTTGTGTTTGCTGTAGCTTCCACGCGATGCCCGATAGCAAGCCCAAGCCTGAGCAAGTGGAGCTGCTGAAGGCCGGCAGCAAGTTGAACGAGAAAAATGGGTCTCCTGCAATAACTTTGGTTGGTCAGGAGTTCTATGAGGTCAAGTTGACCACTGACTTCATCAATGAGCGCTTGCAGATTTTGGAAAGAAACCGGAAAAACAAGAAGGCACATTTCTGGATATAATTGTGTGGGATTCTTAGTTGTCCTAATTTTTCCTGTAGGCTCCCCTCCACTTCTCCTTCCTTGACATCAACGACAATTTCATTGATGAAGCCCAGGCCACTCTTAAAGGTAATGTATATTACAATTAGCTAGCTGGTAGTTGAACCAGTCGTCATGAGTCTTTAACTCCCTATGCACATGCGCAGGTTGTGGCCAACTTTGACTTCGTGCTAACCTGGGTTTCTGTCTCCGAATTTGCCTTTGCCCCACCCACGAAAAAGGAAGTCCAGGCAGGTTGCTTTCAAGAATCTAGTACTAGGTGCATGCAGTCTGTTCAAACCTGATCAACTCAGTTGGAATGAATATTGAGAACAAAGTTTTGGTTCCATTTTGGTGAGGCTGCACTTCGTTGGGCATGTACACGATTTCGTTTGTGCACATTCAAGAGCAAATCTGATGAGGAGGAGACCGTGTTTCTCACTGTCGATGTCATACTCTCCTACTTGCATCTCACAACCTGGAAAATCAAACAAGTGGTTGCAGGAGTGGCTGGAGACGGAGGCTGACCTTCACCGTGGATGTGCCGCGTACGTGGCTGAGAGGGCCAAACGCAATCCATCAGCCAGGCCAGGCTACTGGTCCATGATGTTCAGCATGACCCCCACTGTATCCACCAAAACTTGCCAGGATACCAGGTGTATGTTTTTCTCTCTAAGTCTCACTAATGTGCTCACAGTAATATCTAGATCTCTTGGATATTTTTGGCAAGTGCTTCATGACAGTATATATATATATATATCCTTGCCTTGCCAGGCCTGGACATCATGAGATGAACGTGTTGAAGAATACCTACCGCATGGCCTTGAAGGAGAGGGTCAATTATGTTCAGGTGTACCTGCACATAGGGTTTGCCACTGGCAGGAGTATTTTGACGAGCACCCCAGTGAGGCCATGTCTGAAAGAGCCAGGTACCAAGAGTCTTTCGAACAGATTCGAGTACTTGCTGATAGATCTATGTGTTAACAGTCGATGGCATATTACATACAATTTGAATGAACCTTTAATTTAAAGCTTACTGCAACATACGCCTGTTCCTCACAGCCCTTCCACCGCACCGTGTGCCCAGGCCAAGTCCCTGACCAATTTGGCGGCTGTGGAGGAGCCTGAGGCTGAGGTATCGGGAGCAGATCAGGAAGCAGGTAATGAGGAGGCAGGTGGTGGTGCAAGTGATGATGAGCAAGTGGATGTTTGGGTTGAAACGCATGGGATGACCCAAGAGCGTACACCACTCTTTTGCACCACTGAAAAACCAAAGCCGCCCCAGCGACATTGGCACATCAAGCAGTCTAGCTTTGCTACTCCTGATCAGAAAGTTGTCAAAGAAGACCCTGTTCGTCGTGAACTCTTCAAAGAGGGAGAGGAGGAGGAGCCTAAGGAAGTGGACCAGGAGGTTGGCAATTCCCTAGAACATGAAGAGGAGGTTGCAATAAAAAAGGAAACGAAGGGAACCTTTAAGGACTGCAACTACGTACAGTACATTGTTTATTTGAACTTGCATGAACTAGATTTAACCATCTGCACTTGGACCAGCTAGATCCCCTTGGATTAATTGTCACCCGAGCTCGATCCAGGATACAAAACCCTTGTCAGTGCCTGAGACTCTTCCTGTTGCAGCAGCTGAAGCCACTAAGCGTCTGGCCTCCAATGAGAACTCTTGGGGATCAGCAGAGCTTCAGAAGGCCTGGCGCATGGAGTGAACTTAAACATTAATGAATGAAACATATATATGCATATACAAAAAAAAACATAACTACAACCGATCGCGACTGGTCTAGGCCCAAAAGGTTCTACGCAAAGCAGCCAGGGCAGATCCTGCTGATCCGGGTCAGGGTGGTCATGATGATGACCCTGACAATAGAGGGGAAGAATCTAGTGAGGCACCAGCTTTGCAGAAAAAACCTGCAGGACGAGGTAGGGGTCGTGGGCGAGGCCGGGGCAGGGGCAAAGCTCCAACAGGAAGCAAGCAGAAAACATCCAGTGCTCAAGCTAGTGAACGAAAACGACAGCGGGCAAAACCTGAGAAAGAACAAGAGGAACATGAGGAGGCCTATGAGAGCAATGAGGAAGGTCGACGTGTAAAGAAGAAACCAGCAAAGAGCAAGGGAAACGAGGAAGATCAGCAAAAGCTTAGCAATCAGGACTGCACGCAAGTCAGATTTCCCTCATCTGCACTGGTGCGTACACAATATATATTGTCACTTGCAGGACCGGAGCCTACTGACGGAGTTGAAGAATATTGCAGATTCTGATGACCAATTTTTTGTTCCAGATCAAATCGGATCCGGTGAGAAAAAGTCAACACCTAAGTTCTGATCTATGGCCAAACTCACGTTCTTCCCATGAACTATAGTTTAATTGTGTCCCTCGTGCGCGTGCAAGGTCATGGATCATCCAGCCACCTGATCATGAAGACAGCAAGGCCTCAAGGATTGGAGTGGTGCTGGGGTCTAAGCAATATCTTCAACAAAATTGTGCTTCCCCAAAAGTATATATGCACATTAAAAAAACGCGATCAAGGTTCTATGCCAGAAGCTTCTACATTTACCAGCCTGACAAAATGGCGATCCGGAAGTACAACAAGGAACATGACACTACATTCTTGGCCTGTTCCTCAAATATTTGTACTGATCGCCAGAATGTGACTGAAGTATGTGCCTAGAGTCTAGCCAGTGCGTTGATCAGGTGAACCGACACGGTGAGGGTGGGACGACCTTGGGGTGGTCAAAGGTCTCGTCAGTTTCTATGGCGCTTGACACCCAGCTGTGAAGCGAAGCAGGATTTCCCATAGCTTATAAATGTTGTACCGGCATCAGGTGGCAAGCAGCGAAGCTCTTTGCGGGCTGGAGCAAATAGTCCTTTGAGTTTTGGAGCCTAGCTAGCAGTCTGGGCTTATTCCAAGCTTCTCCTTTAGGCTTTGGCGCAACATGTATATATATATATATATACATCACAGTCGTAACTGAATGTATTTGATCATGGTCCAGCTTTGATATTTTTGCTTATATGTATGAGTCTAGAACTGCGCCAAAAGGGATGGTTTTAGAGGCTCGAGGTGATGAACTCGCTGCCAATCATGCAGAAAATTGGAGTTTTCCTGCTGATCGATCACTTTTGTGAAGGGCCATTGATCCAATAATATTTTGGAGTTAGTTTGGAGTTATATATTAACGATTGCCCTGCAGCTGTTTTTGGAGGATATCGCTAGCTATATTTGCATTGAGGGATGGGAAAGGCAGGATGGCAGTATTCCAGCATGAGCTTGACCCAATCGGTCACCCGAGCCTTGCTGAAAGTTGGATTCCCGATGATTATGCCAGCACCTCAGCCGTGGCTGTCAAAACTAGTGCGTAGGTCATGTACATGGGTGGGACAACTAAATGAACACGGTTCTAGTTGATCACTAGGTGCCTGTACACCTAGGATACACCTGTGCGACTACTGTGCTCAACAGAATCCACATTTTCATCGAGCGATGCCCTCATAGTGCTGGTCTGCTATTAATGTACTAATATATATATATATATATATCTCATTCATTTTGAGGCAGCATGGCAACAGCAACACCAGCTCACACAATTCAGGACCTGACCAACTACGACATGTTCTCAGGGGAAGGAGCCATATGGAAAAACTTTGAAGGCCTCAGCGTTCTTATTTAATTTACACCTGAAACAGAATCGAGTGAAATATTAGCCTTATAAATCCGGGAGTTGGTTTTGATTGCCCAGGCATGAATGAGAAAACGTTTGAGCCTCAAAGCGTACTAGAACTTCAATCTTGTAGTTTGCTTCTTTTGAGTACTGCGAAGGGCGCACATGGAGATTTTGGAATCACCAAGCCAAGACCTCACAACTGTGCCACAGCCTCATACACACCGGACCCATTCCCATGTATTATAGTTATGTTGCATGATTGGTATCCTTGAGGCAGGGCCTGGTGACCGCTACAACCCAAGTCCTGCGCTTGAAGCCCGGTAGTCTTCTGACTGCCGGGCTTCCCTGCCACTCTTTCATCTTCCTGAACAGCGCGACCCACCAGAGAAGCCAAAAACGACCATTTGGTGACCAAAAGAAACCATATATCGCTGTAGCGAATTTGTTCCTTGTCAAATTTGAGATCTTTACCTAGTTCAACATATTATTTAACAACAGTTTGCAACTAAAGCATACACCACTGATTTTAACCTGAGGCTTGGGGCTCGCCTCATCCTACTTTGCTTACTGGCCACGATGAGGGCAGCCTTCTTTATGATTGAACAACCGAGTTCAAGCCAATTCATCCACTTTCCTTATCTCAGATACCTGATGTTTGTTCTACGCGAACATGTGCCAGTATCCACAGTGAGGTTGTCACTAGTCATCATTTAGACTCGATTGCAAAGAAAGTTTCTCGTGCTCTTTTTGCAGCTTGGAATATAATAGAGCCCTCTGCAGTCTCAAACATATAACAGCTAAGTTGGATGGGTCTCTTTGGCGGCTTTTCTCCAAAGCTCACTTTGGGAATCGGCACCGTGTCCTCTGCTCAGTCAAAGGTACTTTGTTGTGCCACTACGCAGTACAAGTACTAGTACTTGTAAACGCTTCAGCTCACTCTTTTATTTATATATAGCTAGTTGGTGAGGAAATGGCTTGGAAGGCTTTACCGGCCTTTGACTCACCAGTTGAAGAAGAAATTGAAGCTGAGCTCGAAGGGTGTGGTTGTGAAAACCAAGCTGAAGAGCGGGAAGATCAGTGTGTGATCAGCTTAGCATTTTCATATAGATGCAATATTAGATTCCGAGCTAGATCTCCCACTTCTCTTTGACTACAAGGTCGGGAGGTCCACGGTTGAAAGCGACACAGATCTATCCCCTCAAGTATGGACGTGCCATCGCTTCTCACCATACTGATCACATGTTGCAGGCTGGGCAGTTGGATTCACTGTTGCTAAAGATTGAGAGCACCGTTGTTATTCAGAGTGCTTGCTTCTAGATCAGATCTAGAGGTGTGCACTAGGCCCTAGGACTTGACCTGTTCCAGGACCCAGATTCCACCGAGATGCTGGTTGCTGTGAAGGCAATCGAAGTCTAGGCCCCAATACTACATATGGGTCGAGCCCCACATCCCCTGCATCAGCTGAGG
This sequence comes from Durusdinium trenchii, assembly GCA_963970005.1. Taxonomy (NCBI): domain Eukaryota; class Dinophyceae; order Suessiales; family Symbiodiniaceae; genus Durusdinium; species Durusdinium trenchii. The sequence continues at coordinate 94,158 of CAXAMN010005435.1, read as the reverse complement.
CTGAGGCCAGAATGTTGAGGCCACCTCCGTGCAAGTGGAAGCATGCAAACCTGAGCGATGTTGCTGCTTTTTTGAAGGCAGAGATTGAAGCTGGTAATTTTGAGCCAGCTTTCAAATTCAACTTTTGAATCCTTGCCAATTTGCAAGGGTCTAAATGGTGCTCCTTAGAGTAATCTATAGTGGCTTTTATCCACTTCACTACTGAATTTGTAATTAAGGTATATGCGCCAAACGAAATCATCAAATTCTCAACCAAAACCAGGAGCGTGAAAAGTGCGTGAAACGACCGTGAAACACCCGTGAAACGACCGTGAAAAACCCGTAAAGAACAACAAAAAACTTGTGGTTCAGAACCCTTGAAAATCAACACATGTGTTTTTGCTAATTTAGTTGTAAATCTAATGTGTTTTTTGCAGGTGTTGGCTCAACAATGGCTAGGAAAGGGTGCCCATTGGATAAGGCCTGACTAGCTAGATCAGGTGTACAGGTACATGGCGCCTTCATCAATCGCCAAAGCAAAAGAACGAGCGGCAAAAGCAAAGAAAATGATGACAGCGCCGGCCCCTTATGCGATCCCTTCTTCTTTTTATAGTAATTGTGTGTACCCAGCTCTCAGGAAGCCTGATCAAAGCAAAGTTCCTGGAGATGATGGTGCTAAAGGAGGCACTTAGTAAAGACCATACAAACATCGCATTCTACACTCTGGTATTTTGTATATATTAGTTCAAAATTCCACTTCCAGGTCCAGCTGCTACCGCTACCCCGCCACTCCGAGTGCGAGGAAAGTCTGGACCACACTCAGCTTCCACCATCAAGTTGGATGCCAAAGATAGTTTGACCACTATAGAGCAGGCTTGTATGAAGAGATCTACTACAGTAGAACAAGAAGATCAGAAGGGAAAACAGAGTGAGAGTGAGAGAAAGGCAAAAAAGAACAAATCGTCTTCGAGTACTGGTGACACATCGAAGCCTGTGCCGTTCCATGAACAAGTGCAACATGATCTGAATGGCAAACAGAGTTCTCCTCGAAAGGGATCAAAACCCAGTAAGAGTGCCGTTGCTGAAGCGAAGAGCCCTCCCAATCCGAAGTCCCTTCCAGCAGATGCTAAAACGCCTATGCAATCAGAACCTTCCGATGCTGAATCTGAGACCCCAGCTCCGCGTGTCATGAGGAAGCCATCGGCCAAGTCACCTCCGTCAAAGGCGGGGAAATCTCCCATGAAGACTTCTCTCAAGGCCATGAAGTCTCCCAAGAAGACGACACCCAAGAAGACACCCAAGATGAAGACTCCCAAGAAGACACCCAAGAAGACTCCAAAGAAAGAGGGCAAGACAGCCCGATCCCCCAAGAAGACTCCAAAAAAGAAAGAGAGGTCACCAAAGACTCCCAAGACTAAGTCTTCGAAGGCTGAGTCACCAAATTCCAAAACCCCCAAGAGGGCAGGTGATGGTGACCCTGATGAGAAGGATAAGTTGAAAAAGGCGAAGATCGCCCACAAGTTGTATATGCGATATTGGAGGTCTATCAACAAGAGCTGGGGCCTGATCTTTGAGCCAGAAACGTCTTTAACGCTGATCGGGATAATCATGTAGATATATTTTTAATACAGCCTAGGCCGCGAGACACCAAAGGAGATCAAGGATTTGGCCAAGCGTTTCAAATACTGCCCGGTGCTGATTTCTTTCATGTGCAAGTGAAAGTGATCAGATCTAGATCTAGATAGAGCTTAATATACAACTGTTTATATATGTGTTGTATAGATCTGATCAATATTAAGTTTCAGTACCTGGTGATCATGAGGCAAGACCCAGAATCAAACGCTCTATGAGGACTTCTTGAAAACTGGTGGCCACTGGCGCAAAGGTTTGATTTGGCGAGAAGTGGTGAAGCGCCACAAGGGCATTTCACGGGGAGTTCGGAAGTGGCTCACAAGGGCCCAAATGATCTCACACTTTGGGGATGAAACAACAGCAGATGCAGTGATCACCCGGAAGGCAAGCCTCCCCGAACTTGCCGATGAAATCCGGGATCATCCAGAATTGCCAGGTACCAAATAGTGTTTAGATAATAATGCAAGCCCCATCCAGATCCCTGTCTCCTGCTGCAGGCCTCAAGCAATATCTCATCTTGGTCGAGGATGAAGAGGTGCAGGAGGAAGAGGACCTTGTAACGGACTTGTTTAGGACGCAGGATGCTGGGAGCAAATCGGATTCCAGCTCGAGCAGTGAGTCTGAATCATCAGAAAAGAAAAAGAAAAAAAAGAAAAAGGGTGCCAAGAACAAGAAAGGAAAGAACAGCGCAAACAAGAAAAAGAAAAAGAAGGGTAAGAAGGGTAGGAAGGGTGAGGATGAGAAAACTGATGAAGAGACGAAGAGCAAAAGAGAAGCAAGAAAAGAAGCAAACAAGGCAGGTCCCATTAATAATTGTTGTATATGTGCACTATATCGATCAACGTCTATATCATAAAATTTAGGATCTAGATGAAACTGATCTTCAAATTCCAATCTCTTGTGGAGGTCCTTTCAGCGATGACTTCAAAGATCAAAAAGGCTCATGAGATCAAGAACAAAGCTTCCCAATGGTGTTGGCCCCAACAGTCATGCACATGATCTAGCACGATACAGGGATTTCAGAGCTGGCCTGTGTAATTTAATTGCTTCACTCATCCCATGACCAGGTCCAAGAATGTGAGGGCAGCCCTTGAGAAGGACATTGATGATCTGCTCAATAAGCTGGGGTCTGGACGAGCCGAACTCCAGACTGCATTGGAATCTGGCGTTGAGGTGACCGACTGTGTGATGTGTCAGTGGGGATTAGCTGTATATTCATGTACAAAATCGTTTGTTGGATCTACTGGTGATCCTTGTAGGACTTGGGCCACAAGGCTTTTCACTCTGGGTTGAAGCTGCTTCAGATCGCACTGAATATATAAAATATATAGGATGATCTAGATCATATACGTTGTGGGCAGGTACCAGAGATGGAGAAGATCACCCAGCGCAGCAAAAACCTGAACGAGCATGCAGACACAGTCATGGAGCCACTGAGTGGTAAAAAGCGGAAAACATCCGATTAGTTTCTAGATCAGCAGTTTTGTGGTCGCCATGGATCTAAATAAATGTGTTCATCCTTGTGGTTTTGGCGAAACAGCTGATCATGATCGTGACTTCCCTGGCCACCTCCTAGACCACGTGCCAGTCAACAGACAGTACTTCAGGTCTGAACTAGCTCAGAAACAATATACAATATATATATATATTCCGATAGACACTTGACACGTGGCAGAGGCGGGGGTTGTTCATGAAGTAGGGGCATATGGCATATGACAAACTAGCTCAAATGCATCGGAGCAAAACAAAGAGGTGCACCTTCGCGATTTGCTGATGCACCTGGTTCTTCACATGTGCATGTTCCAGAAATGCCCTTGTACGTTCATGCTCAACCAGCGCAGGTGAAGTTGCTGATGATCAAGATCGACAACACCAGCTCAACCATGTGCTTGATTCAGTGGCTGCAGGGGTTGGCTGCCTAGTCATTGCATTGCATGCTGAGATGTTTTTGCGGGAATCGGAACGTGGATCTCATACCCCCACCAAGAAAAATATCCCAGTCCCAGGCCTCCATTGAGGAGAAGATGTCTGACCTCAACGCACGGGTCAAAGCCACTTGGCACATGTCAACCAACCTTGCAGGTGTGAAACCCTGCGATTTACAGAGCTAGATAGATCTAGATCTAAGGACACTCCTCAAGGGTTACCTGAGATGATACGCAAGCTAGGCAGCTACAGCGTTCACAATCGTGCCCGCGACTTTCGACGTGCTCTACAGTTCAAGTCTTTGGACTGGGTGGCAAATTTTTTAAGGTTTAATGTACATGTACTTGAACCTGATTCGGATAGTCATAGAGTGGCTTAACCCTGGCCCTGACAGGACCCAATTTTTGTGGAAACTCCTGTGAAATCAAAGCTTTCAGGCGACGATGTGACCAAAGTAACCCGCAAGGTGCCGGTATTCCTCCCAGAAACTATTCTGACATATTTGATGGGGCCCCTCAATCTGGTCATCGAGGATGAAGCTGTGGAGAAGTTTTGGGACCATGCAAGAACATTTAATTGTCCATGGAAAGATGTGTCACCTGGCCACCATCAACCATTGGGACTATATGGAGATGCAGCAAAATATTCACCTCTGGGACAGAAAATCATTGGGTATTTTGTCAACCTGGTCCTTTGGACACCGAAGTCATCTAGAATGTCCAGGTGGTTACTTTTCTCATTAGAGAATGATGAGTGTTTGGGGCCTGAATCTCTCAACCCTCTCTTTGCGGCCATAGTGAGATCTTTGCAGCGGTGCTACAATGGCATCATGATCGAAGGCAAGACCATGCATTTCAGCGTAGTGGAGCTTCGGGGCGACTGGGAGTGGCATGTTTACTCTCTTGGGTTGTTACGATCGTGGCGAGCGATCAACTTTTGTTGGAGATGTGATGCAAGCAAAAACGATGAAGACACTACATACTGGGACCTATCTGATGATCCAGGATGGGCACGGACAGAAAAAACAGAGTTGCAGTTCATTGCCACCATGGTTTCTCCAAGTCATCCCAGACACCCAGACTTAGATGTGGAAGATGTTCATGTTTTCCCCAAAAGTCAATAGTTTTACACATAGATTGAGCTCTTTTTTGGGTGGGATGCGAAAGGGACCCAGGCCCATTGTTGCTCCTGCCCCACTTCACCTATGGGATGCTACGACACTGTAGCTTACACAATGTCAACTTGGGGATTCTGGCTACTGCAAACGGAAGCTCATTGAATCTTGATCGGGCCAGTGCTAATGTTTTTGATTGGCTTGGATTCCCGTATACTTGTTTTAAACCGGACCATATATATATATATATATATTTAAGGGCACTTGGCACTTGGCCGAGGCTATTGCTCATTGACCTTGGCTTCTTTGGTGATGTGGAGGCCTTAACGCTCCGCCAATGCCTTGCGGTTGCGTACAAGGACTTCAGGATTTGGTGTCGTCTCAACAAAGTTAAATGTGGACAGCAATTGTTCAGAGAATCAACCGTTTCTTGGCCTGTTGACGTGCATCATGATATATATTTAAGATCTAGTCGCTTTATGTAAAGTCACTCTTGTAATCCTAGGTTTGGTCTACAAGTTCTGGGGCTTCTATGAACTGCAAGGGCTATTGCTCTCGAGTGATCCTAGCGTGGCTTTCTAGTTGCCTGAACATTGCATTAAATAGAGCTGTGCCTGCCAGCCGGTTCTGTGGAGCATGGATTCAATCAAGAGTTGAAACCCATGAGGGGACTTGGCCCAAACATGACATGTTGGAGCCCTCCGCTGTTTGCATGCACCCCAGCTGGATTGAAATGATTTTTTCATTGGGGTGGAAAGAAAAAACTATATATATATATAGATTATTTTATTGGATCTGTTAGTGTACCTCTTTTTCCCAGGGCCCAGTGCTGCTCTTTCATGCACAGATCTGAGGGATGCACTGAATCGATTCTTTTTGTCTATGGAGTCGGCAGGGCGGTACCTGCAACATGGCAGCACGCTTGAATCCTACAAAATATACATCTGCTCTTGCTTTATAGACCTTGGTATCTGAACAGAGGTCTAGATCAGAGGCTGAATCGCTCTATTCTTATGGGATGAAATTCCTTCGAACACATCGGCTACTCACAGCAATGAGCCAAAGGCACAACCATGGAAATTGATGTGACTACCGTTGTGATGTTTACCTTTAAGTCCATATTGAAAGCCTTGGAGGCACAATCTCCTCTTCTGGTTGGGTAAACCCAAAATCCACGATACTTGGAATGCACCTGCAGGTAGGCCAGGTGCCCGTGTAGATCTGACAAGCTACATGCTGATGCTGCTGTGTTTGTGAGTGGGCGCTAAGAAATTTCACCATCAGTTGATCGACTGCTACCGCCGTCGTCCCTTAGCTGATTAGTTTCAAGTGTGCAATATAATTGAGTCTATTTTGACATCGCCCCATGCACTTTCCTTAAGGCTACTCGCCTAGATTTGAGCATACCTTCATAGACGAAGACCAGATGAAATGGTGCAAACGCATCTCAACTGAATTCTCTGGATCTGAAACATATAGTTTGGTGTACCCTTGACTTAATTCATGATCTAAGACCTGAACCCCAAGGAATCTGCCAGCTGAGTGATCGGAGGGATCTTGCTCGGAGCATTGCCAAAAAGGCTCCATATAGATTGGTAGCCATGCGTTCCCATATGAAACGGTTGAATGAAATCAACCGGAGACGCGCTTGCAGATAACCCTGCAGACAAAAGGCAGGCGCACTTGATGATCATGTCAGCAGCCACTGGCTGCTGCTGGCTGCCGTCTTGCTGGGGCTGTTGGTGGAAGGGATGGAGTGAAAGGTTGTTGTTAAGTAAAGACTTGTCTTTATGTAAACGACATCGTTAAACTTTGGTGTTGGACTGAGTGGGTAATAGCGATGGCCTCCACCCGAGTAGCGATGGCCTCCAGCCTAGTAGCGATGAGCTACTCCTCTTTGAAAAGTTTTGGTGATGTCTCGAGACAATGCGAGTTGCACTTCGGCCGCACGTCGCGCGCGGTTCGGGACCATCTGGCAGGACCACCCTTCCTCCTCGTCCCACAGCCGCACCGCGCCTACGGCCACTGCGGCGGTGTTTTGTGCCCGTCGATCGGCGGCCACCTGGGGAGACCGCGGGGGTTCCCACGGAACCGGCCGACGCCTCCAGTCCAAACCGGGCGATGGAAACATCGGCAGAGTCGTGCCTTGGAAGTGTCTATGTGGCTTGGGAAGGTAAATCCATTCTCTTTCATCTCAGAGCTGTTTATAGTTGGTTTATACCGCCGAAAGCCCGCGAAGAGCCCAAACCACCCCACGTCGTCGACCCGCCGCTTCCGAACCTGCATCACAGAGTTCCACCAACGTGGGCTAGAAGCCTGCGGGTCGATGCGCCAACGGTCGACGGTGTCACTGAGCCGATTCAAAAGGTATCCTGGCACGTCAACCTTTGCTGAGGGTGTTAGTAGCGAGTGCCATGGAGGTGCCATGAAAGAAGAGCATTCAAAAAGGTGCCCAGGGCGTCCAGGTGCCCCCTTTTTGGCCTTTAGCTGGTATAACCTGTGGTTCCAAAGACCTGGAAAGAGCTGGTTCCTTATATAGTGGTAACTGGGATCTACTGGGCTAGGCACCCAGGGGGAAGCTTTCTCTGACAAACAATGGAAAAGAATTGAAACGAATAAAAAACCATTCTCTTCGTGCGAAAGGATGACCTGCCACCATCGAACCGACTCGTCTCTTTTTTCGAAACCCATCTCCATCGAAACCGGTGAAGTGAAGCGTGAAGCTCTGTGAAGCACGGCAGGCTACCAGGTTGGAGGCCATCGCTACGAGGGAGGAGGCCATCGCAGTCTGTTCCGCCTCCGAAGGCTCCTCCGTCAGCTCCTCTCCCAGCGAGGCGTCGAAATCCAGAAACTCCGCCTTGTCCTGACGGAGAAGCGGCCGAGTCTTCACTCGTCGAGTCAAGAAGACAGACAAGCGATCTTTAAAGTGGGTCTAGAAGAAAGAGTCCAAAAAGGAAAAGCGCCAAGGAAAGAAAAACAGAAAAAGGTCTAAAGATGTCTAAAGGAAAAACAAATACATCGAGTTGTTTCTGTTTACGAGGGGCGGAGGAGTGCCCCGATGGATGAGTGCCTCGGACTGCCCCTTGAAGACACCGAGCTGCTTTCACGGCGCTGAATCGAAGTGTCTCTTGAAGCACTTGGAGCCTTGGAGCCCTAGGGGAAGTTGATGGGCCAAAGCAGTTGAAATACTGGGTCTCAGATCTGCTGCAATGTTTGGTCTTCCCACTGCAGGCTCATCTCCCAAAACGAATCCCCACACACATCCCCACAACTACCAAACACTTTCACGCCCTTTTCCCTCGGTGTGAACGTCCGTTCGTCCGCTTCGTCCAGCTGCGCTCCTCGGCTTCCGACTGGCAGGTGGCATAGCTCAACCGGGTGCGCCGCCTCGGGACCGGGGCAGCGGAAGAAGCCGCAGCCCGGGTAGCTTCTTGTTACTATAGTACTAAGGCCAGGAGCCCCCTAATAGTTTCTTGCCCCTAGTAGCGATGCCAGGA